>JAQJZF010000192.1:0-49036 GCA_028537955.1 Microtus californicus | reverse complement strand
GGGCCCAGGGTCCCAGGGGTCCCTGGGCCCCAGAATGGCCCAGAGGTCCCTGGGGTCCCTGGGTCCCGCAAGGGGGCCCAGGGTCCCAGGGGTCCCTGGGCCCCAGAATGGCCAGAGGTCCCTGGGGTCCCTGGGTCCCCAAGGGGGCCCAGGGTCCCAGGGCGGTCCCTGGGCCCCAGAATGGCCCAGAGGTCCCTGGGGTCCCTGGGTCCCCAAGGGGGCCCCAGGGTCCCAGGGGTCCCTGGGCCCCAGAATGGCCCAGAGGTCCCTGGGGTCCCTGGGTCCCCAAGGGGGCCCAGGGTCCCAGGGGTCCCTGGGCCCCAGAATGGCCCAGAGGTCCCTGGGGTCCCTGGGTCCCCAAGGGGGCCCAGGGTCCCAGGGGTCCCTGGGCCCCAGAATGGCCCAGAGGTCCCTGGGGTCCCTGGGTCCCCAAGGGGGCCAGGGTCCCAGGGGTCCCTGGGCCCCAGAATGGCCCAGAGGTCCCTGGGGTCCCTGGGTCCCCAAGGGGGCCCAGGGTCCCAGGGGTCCCTGGGCCCCAGAATGGCCCAGAGGTCCCTGGGGTCCCTGGGTCCCCAAGGGGGCCCAGGGTCCCAGGGGTCCCTGGGCCCCAGAATGGCCCAGAGGTCCCTGGGGTCCCTGGGTCCCCAAGGGGGCCCAGGGTCCCAGGGGTCCCTGGGCCCCAGAATGGCCCAGAGGTCCCTGGGGTCCCTGGGTCCCCAAGGGGGCCCAGGGTCCCAGGGGTCCCTGGGCCCCAGAATGGCCCAGAGGTCCCTGGGGTCCCTGGGTCCCCAAGGGGGCCCAGGGTCCCAGGGGTCCCTGGGCCCCAGAATGGCCCAGAGGTCCCTGGGGTCCCTGGGTCCCCAAGGGGGCCCAGGGTCCCAGGGGTCCCTGGGCCCCAGAATGGCCCAGAGGTCCCTGGGGTCCCTGGGTCCCCAAGGGGGCCAGGGTCCCAGGGGTCCCTGGGCCCCAGAATGGCCCAGAGGTCCCTGGGGTCCCTGGGTCCCCAAGGGGGCCAGGGTCCCAGGGGTCCCTGGGCCCCAGAATGGCCCAGAGGTCCCTGGGGTCCCTGGGTCCCCAAGGGGGCCCAGGGTCCCAGGGGTCCCTGGGCCCCAGAATGGCCCAGAGGTCCCTGGGGTCCCTGGGTCCCCAAGGGGGCCCAGGGTCCCAGGGGTCCCTGGGCCCCAGAATGGCCCAGAGGTCCCTGGGGTCCCTGGGTCCCCAAGGGGGCCCAGGGTCCCAGGGGTCCCTGGGCCCCAGAATGGCCCAGAGGTCCCTGGGGTCCCTGGGTCCCCAAGGGGGCCCAGGGTCCCAGGGGTCCCTGGGCCCCAGAATGGCCCAGAGGTCCCTGGGGTCCCTGGGTCCCCAAGGGGGCCCAGGGTCCCAGGGGTCCCTGGGCCCCAGAATGGCCCAGAGGTCCCTGGGGTCCCTGGGTCCCCAAGGGGGCCCAGGGTCCCAGGGGTCCCTGGGCCCCAGAATGGCCCAGAGGTCCCTGGGGTCCCTGGGTCCCCAAGGGGGCCCAGGGTCCCAGGGGTCCCTGGGCCCCAGAATGGCCCAGAGGTCCCTGGGGTCCCTGGGTCCCCAAGGGGGCCCAGGGTCCCAGGGGTCCCTGGGCCCCAGAATGGCCCAGAGGTCCCTGGGGTCCCTGGGTCCCCAAGGGGGCCCAGGGTCCCAGGGGTCCCTGGGCCCCAGAATGGCCCAGAGGTCCCTGGGGTCCCTGGGTCCCCAAGGGGGCCCAGGGTCCCAGGGGTCCCTGGGCCCCAGAATGGCCCAGAGGTCCCTGGGGTCCCTGGGTCCCCAAGGGGGCCCAGGGTCCCAGGGGTCCCTGGGCCCCAGAATGGCCCAGAGGTCCCTGGGGTCCCTGGGTCCCCAAGGGGGCCCAGGGTCCCAGGGGTCCCTGGGCCCCAGAATGGCCCAGAGGTCCCTGGGGTCCCTGGGTCCCCAAGGGGGCCCAGGGTCCCAGGGGTCCCTGGGCCCCAGAATGGCCCAGAGGTCCCTGGGGTCCCTGGGTCCCAAGGGGGCCCAGGGTCCCAGGGGTCCCTGGGCCCCAGAATGGCCCAGAGGTCCCTGGGGTCCCTGGGTCCCCAAGGGGGCCCAGGGTCCCAGGGGTCCCTGGGCCCCAGAATGGCCCAGAGGTCCCTGGGGTCCCTGGGTCCCCAAGGGGGCCCAGGGTCCCAGGGGTCCCTGGGCCCCAGAATGGCCCAGAGGTCCCTGGGGTCCCTGGGTCCCCAAGGGGGCCCAGGGTCCCAGGGGTCCCTGGGCCCCAGAATGGCCCAGAGGTCCCTGGGGTCCCTGGGTCCCCAAGGGGGCCCAGGGTCCCAGGGGTCCCTGGGCCCCAGAATGGCCCAGAGGTCCCTGGGGTCCCTGGGTCCCCAAGGGGGCCCAGGGTCCCAGGGGTCCCTGGGCCCCAGAATGGCCCAGAGGTCCCTGGGGTCCCTGGGTCCCCAAGGGGGCCCAGGGTCCCAGGGGTCCCTGGGCCCCAGAATGGCCCAGAGGTCCCTGGGGTCCCTGGGTCCCCAAGGGGGCCCAGGGTCCCAGGGGTCCCTGGGCCCCAGAATGGCCCAGAGGTCCCTGGGGTCCCTGGGTCCCCAAGGGGGCCCAGGGTCCCAGGGGTCCCTGGGCCCCAGAATGGCCCAGAGGTCCCTGGGGTCCCTGGGTCCCCAAGGGGGCCCAGGGTCCCAGGGGTCCCTGGGCCCCAGAATGGCCCAGAGGTCCCTGGGGTCCCTGGGTCCCCAAGGGGGCCCAGGGTCCCAGGGGTCCCTGGGCCCCAGAATGGCCCAGAGGTCCCTGGGGTCCCTGGGTCCCCAAGGGGGCCCAGGGTCCCAGGGGTCCCTGGGCCCCAGAATGGCCCAGAGGTCCCTGGGGTCCCTGGGTCCCCAAGGGGGCCCAGGGTCCCAGGGGTCCCTGGGCCCCAGAATGGCCCAGAGGTCCCTGGGGTCCCTGGGTCCCCAAGGGGGCCCAGGGTCCCAGGGGTCCCTGGGCCCCAGAATGGCCCAGAGGTCCCTGGGGTCCCTGGGTCCCCAAGGGGGCCCAGGGTCCCAGGGGTCCCTGGGCCCCAGAATGGCCCAGAGGTCCCTGGGGTCCCTGGGTCCCCAAGGGGGCCCAGGGTCCCAGGGGTCCCTGGGCCCCAGAATGGCCCAGAGGTCCCTGGGGTCCCTGGGTCCCCAAGGGGGCCCAGGGTCCCAGGGGTCCCTGGGCCCCAGAATGGCCCAGAGGTCCCTGGGGTCCCTGGGTCCCCAAGGGGGCCCAGGGTCCCAGGGGTCCCTGGGCCCCAGAATGGCCCAGAGGTCCCTGGGGTCCCTGGGTCCCCAAGGGGGCCCAGGGTCCCAGGGGTCCCTGGGCCCCAGAATGGCCCAGAGGTCCCTGGGGTCCCTGGGTCCCCAAGGGGGCCCAGGGTCCCAGGGGTCCCTGGGCCCCAGAATGGCCCAGAGGTCCCTGGGGTCCCTGGGTCCCCAAGGGGGCCCAGGGTCCCAGGGGTCCCTGGGCCCCAGAATGGCCCAGAGGTCCCTGGGGTCCCTGGGTCCCCAAGGGGGCCCAGGGTCCCAGGGGTCCCTGGGCCCCAGAATGGCCCAGAGGTCCCTGGGGTCCCTGGGTCCCCAAGGGGGCCCAGGGTCCCAGGGGTCCCTGGGCCCCAGAATGGCCCAGAGGTCCCTGGGGTCCCTGGGTCCCCAAGGGGGCCCAGGGTCCCAGGGGTCCCTGGGCCCCAGAATGGCCCAGAGGTCCCTGGGGTCCCTGGGTCCCCAAGGGGGCCCAGGGTCCCAGGGGTCCCTGGGCCCCAGAATGGCCCAGAGGTCCCTGGGGTCCCTGGGTCCCCAAGGGGGCCCAGGGTCCCAGGGGTCCCTGGGCCCCAGAATGGCCCAGAGGTCCCTGGGGTCCCTGGGTCCCCAAGGGGGCCCAGGGTCCCAGGGGTCCCTGGGCCCCAGAATGGCCCAGAGGTCCCTGGGGTCCCTGGGTCCCCAAGGGGGCCCAGGGTCCCAGGGGTCCCTGGGCCCCAGAATGGCCCAGAGGTCCCTGGGGTCCCTGGGTCCCCAAGGGGGCCCAGGGTCCCAGGGGTCCCTGGGCCCCAGAATGGCCCAGAGGTCCCTGGGGTCCCTGGGTCCCCAAGGGGGCCCAGGGTCCCAGGGGTCCCTGGGCCCCAGAATGGCCCAGAGGTCCCTGGGGTCCCTGGGTCCCCAAGGGGGCCCAGGGTCCCAGGGGTCCCTGGGCCCCAGAATGGCCCAGAGGTCCCTGGGGTCCCTGGGTCCCCAAGGGGGCCCAGGGTCCCAGGGGTCCCTGGGCCCCAGAATGGCCCAGAGGTCCCTGGGGTCCCTGGGTCCCCAAGGGGGCCCAGGGTCCCAGGGGTCCCTGGGCCCCAGAATGGCCCAGAGGTCCCTGGGGTCCCTGGGTCCCCAAGGGGGCCCAGGGTCCCAGGGGTCCCTGGGCCCCAGAATGGCCCAGAGGTCCCTGGGGTCCCTGGGTCCCCAAGGGGGCCCAGGGTCCCAGGGGTCCCTGGGCCCCAGAATGGCCCAGAGGTCCCTGGGGTCCCTGGGTCCCCAAGGGGGCCCAGGGTCCCAGGGGTCCCTGGGCCCCAGAATGGCCCAGAGGTCCCTGGGGTCCCTGGGTCCCCAAGGGGGCCCAGGGTCCCAGGGGTCCCTGGGCCCCAGAATGGCCCAGAGGTCCCTGGGGTCCCTGGGTCCCCAAGGGGGCCCAGGGTCCCAGGGGTCCCTGGGCCCCAGAATGGCCCAGAGGTCCCTGGGGTCCCTGGGTCCCCAAGGGGGCCCAGGGTCCCAGGGGTCCCTGGGCCCCAGAATGGCCCAGAGGTCCCTGGGGTCCCTGGGTCCCCAAGGGGGCCCAGGGTCCCAGGGGTCCCTGGGCCCCAGAATGGCCCAGAGGTCCCTGGGGTCCCTGGGTCCCCAAGGGGGCCCAGGGTCCCAGGGGTCCCTGGGCCCCAGAATGGCCCAGAGGTCCCTGGGGTCCCTGGGTCCCCAAGGGGGCCCAGGGTCCCAGGGGTCCCTGGGCCCCAGAATGGCCCAGAGGTCCCTGGGGTCCCTGGGTCCCCAAGGGGGCCCAGGGTCCCAGGGGTCCCTGGGCCCCAGAATGGCCCAGAGGTCCCTGGGGTCCCTGGGTCCCCAAGGGGGCCCAGGGTCCCAGGGGTCCCTGGGCCCCAGAATGGCCCAGAGGTCCCTGGGGTCCCTGGGTCCCCAAGGGGGCCCAGGGTCCCAGGGGTCCCTGGGCCCCAGAATGGCCCAGAGGTCCCTGGGGTCCCTGGGTCCCCAATGGGGCCAAGAGGTTTCTGGGGTCCCTGGGTCCCAGTCCCTGGGTCCCTGAGTCCCCAAGTGGGCCCAGGGTCCCAGGGGCCACTGGGCCCCAGAATGGCCCAGAGGTCCCTGGGGTCCCTGGGTCCCCAAGGGGGCCAAGGGTCCCAGGTGTCCCTGGGACCCAGAATGGCCCAGAGGTCCCTGGGGTCCCTGGGTCCCCAATGGGGCCAAGAGGTTTCTGGGGTCCCTGGGTCCCAGTCCCTGGGGTCCCTGAGTCCCCAAGGGGGCCCAGGGTCCCAGGGGTCCCTGGGCCTCAGAATGGCCCAGAGGTCCCTGGGGTCCCTGGGTCCTTAAGGGGGCCCAGGGTCCCAGGGGTCCCTGGGACCCAGAATGGCCCAGAGGTCCCTGGGGTCCCTGGGTCCCCAAGGGGGCCCAGGGTCCCAGGGGTCCCTGGGCCCCAGAATGGCCCAGAGGTCCCTGGGGTCCCTGGGTCCCCAAGGGGGCCCAGGGTCCCAGGGGTCCCTGGGCCCCAGAATGGCCCAGAGGTCCCTGGGGTCCCTGGGTCCCCAAGGGGGCCCAGGGTCCCAGGGGTCCCTGGGCCCCAGAATGGCCCAGAGGTCCCTGGGGTCCCTGGGTCCCCAAGGGGGCCCAGGGTCCCAGGGGTCCCTGGGCCCCAGAATGGCCCAGGGTCCCAGGGGTCCCTGGGCCCCAGAATGGCCCAGAGGTCCCTGGGGTCCCTGGGTCCCCAAGGGGGCCCAGGGTCCCAGGGGTCCCTGGGCCCCAGAATGGCCCAGAGGTCCCTGGGGTCCCTGGGTCCCAAGGGGGCCCAGGGTCCCAGGGGTCCCTGGGCCCCAGAATGGCCCAGAGGTCCCTGGGGTCCCTGGGTCCCCAAGGGGGCCCAGGGTCCCAGGGGTCCCTGGGCCCCAGAATGGCCCAGAGGTCCCTGGGGTCCCTGGGTCCCCAAGGGGGCCCAGGGTCCCAGGGGTCCCTGGGCCCCAGAATGGCCCAGAGGTCCCTGGGGTCCCTGGGTCCCCAAGGGGGCCCAGGGTCCCAGGGGTCCCTGGGCCCCAGAATGGCCCAGAGGTCCCTGGGGTCCCTGGGTCCCCAAGGGGGCCCAGGGTCCCAGGGGTCCCTGGGCCCCAGAATGGCCCAGAGGTCCCTGGGGTCCCTGGGTCCCCAAGGGGGCCCAGGGTCCCAGGGGTCCCTGGGCCCCAGAATGGCCCAGAGGTCCCTGGGGTCCCTGGGTCCCCAAGGGGGCCCAGGGTCCCAGGGGTCCCTGGGCCCCAGAATGGCCCAGAGGTCCCTGGGGTCCCTGGGTCCCCAAGGGGGCCGAGGGTCCCAGGGGTCCCTGGGCCCCAGAATGGCCCAGAGGTCCCTGGGGTCCCTGGGTCCCCAATGGGGCCAAGAGGTTTCTGGGGTCCCTGGGTCCCAGTCCCTGGGTCCCTGAGTCCCCAAGTGGGCCCAGGGTCCCAGGGGTCCCTGGGCCCCAGAATGGCCCAGAGGTCCCTGGGGTCCCTGGGTCCCCAAGGGGGCCAAGGGTCCCAGGGGTCCCTGGGCCCCAGAATGGCCCAGAGGTCCCTGGGGTCCCTGGGTCCCCAATGGGGCCAAGAGGTTTCTGGGGTCCCTGGGCCCCAGAATGGCCCAGAGGTCCCCGGGGTCCCTGGGTCCCCAAGGGGGCCCAGGGTCCCCAGGGGTCCCTGGGCCCCAGAATGGCCCAGAGGTCCCCGGGGTCCCTGGGTCCCCAAGGGGGCCCAGGGTCCCCAGGGGTCCCTGGGCCCCAGAATGGCCCAGAGGTCCCCGGGGTCCCTGGGTCCCCAAGGGGGCCCAGGGTCCCCAGGGGTCCCTGGGCCCCAGAATGGCCCAGAGGTCCCCGGGGTCCCTGGGTCCCCAAGGGGGCCCAGGGTCCCCAGGGGTCCCTGGGCCCCAGAATGGCCCAGAGGTCCCCGGGGTCCCTGGGCCCCAGAATGGCCCAGAGGTCCCCGGGGTCCCTGGGTCCCCAAGGGGGCCCAGGGTCCCCAGGGGTCCCTGGGCCCCAGAATGGCCCAGAGGTCCCCGGGGTCCCTGGGTCCCCAAGGGGGCCCAGGGTCCCCAGGGGTCCCTGGGCCCCAGAATGGCCCAGAGGTCCCCGGGGTCCCTGGGTCCCCAATGGGGCCAAGAGGTTTCTGGGGTCCCTGGGTCCCAGTCCCTGGGTCCCTGAGTCCCCAAGTGGGCCCAGGGTCCCAGGGGTCCCTGGGCCCCAGAATGGCCCAGAGGTCCCTGGGGTCCCTGGGTCCCCAAGGGGGCCAAGGGTCCCAGGGGTCCCTGGGCCCCAGAATGGCCCAGAGGTCCCTGGGGTCCCTGGGTCCCCAAGGGGGCCAAGAGGTTTCTGGGGTCCCTGGGCCCCAGAATGGCCCAGAGGTCCCTGCGGTCCCTGGGTCCCCAAGGGGGCCCAGGGTCCCAGGGGTCCCTGGGCCCCAGAATGGCCCAGAGGTCCCTGGGGTCCCTGGGTCCCCAAGGGGGCCCAGGGTCCCAGGGGTCCCTGGGCCCCAGAATGGCCCAGAGGTCCCTGGGGTCCCTGGGTCCCCAAGGGGGCCCAGGGTCCCAGGGGTCCCTGGGCCCCAGAATGGCCCAGAGGTCCCTGGGGTCCCTGGGTCCCCAAGGGGGCCCAGGGTCCCAGGGGTCCCTGGGCCCCAGAATGGCCCAGAGGTCCCTGGGGTCCCTGGGTCCCCAAGGGGGCCCAGGGTCCCAGGGGTCCCTGGGCCCCAGAATGGCCCAGAGGTCCCTGGGGTCCCTGGGTCCCCAAGGGGGCCCAGGGTCCCAGGGGTCCCTGGGCCCCAGAATGGCCCAGAGGTCCCTGGGGTCCCTGGGTCCCCAAGGGGGCCCAGGGTCCCAGGGGTCCCTGGGCCCCAGAATGGCCCAGAGGTCCCTGGGGTCCCTGGGTCCCCAAGGGGGCCCAGGGTCCCAGGGGTCCCTGGGCCCCAGAATGGCCCAGAGGTCCCTGGGGTCCCTGGGTCCCCAAGGGGGCCCAGGGTCCCAGGGGTCCCTGGGCCCCAGAATGGCCCAGAGGTCCCTGGGGTCCCTGGGTCCCCAAGGGGGCCCAGGGTCCCAGGGGTCCCTGGGCCCCAGAATGGCCCAGGGTCCCAGGGGTCCCTGGGCCCCAGAATGGCCCAGAGGTCCCTGGGGTCCCTGGGTCCCCAAGGGGGCCCAGGGTCCCAGGGGTCCCTGGGCCCCAGAATGGCCCAGAGGTCCCTGGGGTCCCTGGGTCCCCAAGGGGGCCCAGGGTCCCAGGGGTCCCTGGGCCCCAGAATGGCCCAGAGGTCCCTGGGGTCCCTGGGTCCCCAAGGGGGCCCAGGGTCCCAGGGGTCCCTGGGCCCCAGAATGGCCCAGAGGTCCCTGGGGTCCCTGGGTCCCCAAGGGGGCCCAGGGTCCCAGGGGTCCCTGGGCCCCAGAATGGCCCAGAGGTCCCTGGGGTCCCTGGGTCCCCAAGGGGGCCCAGGGTCCCAGGGGTCCCTGGGCCCCAGAATGGCCCAGAGGTCCCTGGGGTCCCTGGGTCCCCAAGGGGGCCCAGGGTCCCAGGGGTCCCTGGGCCCCAGAATGGCCCAGAGGTCCCTGGGGTCCCTGGGTCCCCAAGGGGGCCCAGGGTCCCAGGGGTCCCTGGGCCCCAGAATGGCCCAGAGGTCCCTGGGGTCCCTGGGTCCCCAAGGGGGCCCAGGGTCCCAGGGGTCCCTGGGCCCCAGAATGGCCCAGAGGTCCCTGGGGTCCCTGGGTCCCCAAGGGGGCCCAGGGTCCCAGGGGTCCCTGGGCCCCAGAATGGCCCAGAGGTCCCTGGGGTCCCTGGGTCCCCAAGGGGGCCCAGGGTCCCAGGGGTCCCTGGGCCCCAGAATGGCCCAGAGGTCCCTGGGGTCCCTGGGTCCCCAAGGGGGCCCAGGGTCCCAGGGGTCCCTGGGCCCCAGAATGGCCCAGAGGTCCCTGGGGTCCCTGGGTCCCCAATGGGGCCAAGAGGTTTCTGGGGTCCCTGGTTCCCAGTCCCTGGGTCCCTGAGTCCCCAAGTGGGCCCAGGGTCCCAGGGGTCCCTGGGCCCCAGAATGGCCCAGAGGTCCCTGGGGTCCCTGGGTCCCCAAGGGGGCCAAGGGTCCCAGGGGTCCCTGGGCCCCAGAATGGCCCAGAGGTCCCTGGGGTCCCTGGGTCCCCAATGGGGCCAAGAGGTTTCTGGGGCCCCAGAATGGCCCAGAGGTCCCTGGGGTCCCTGAGTCCCCAAGGGGGCCCAGGGTCCCAGGGGTCCCTGGGCCCCAGAATGGCCCAGAGGTCCCTGGGGTCCCTGGGTCCCCAAGGGGGCCCAGGGTCCCAGGGGTCCCTGGGCCCCAGAATGGCCCAGAGGTCCCTGGGGTCCCTGGGTCCCCAAGGGGGCCCAGGGTCCCAGGGGTCCCTGGGCCCCAGAATGGCCCAGAGGTCCCTGGGGTCCCTGGGTCCCCAAGGGGGCCCAGGGTCCCAGGGGTCCCTGGGCCCCAGAATGGCCCAGAGGTCCCTGGGGTCCCTGGGTCCCCAAGGGGGCCCAGGGTCCCAGGGGTCCCTGGGCCCCAGAATGGCCCAGAGGTCCCTGGGGTCCCTGGGTCCCCAAGGGGGCCCAGGGTCCCAGGGGTCCCTGGGCCCCAGAATGGCCCAGAGGTCCCTGGGGTCCCTGGGTCCCCAATGGGGCCAAGAGGTTTCTGGGGTCCCTGGGTCCCAGTCCCTTGGGTCCTTGGGGGCCCAGGGTCCCAGGGGTCCCTGGGCCCCAGAATGGCCCAGAGGTCCCTGGGGTCCCTGGGTCCCCAAGGGGGCCCAGGGTCCCAGGGGTCCCTGGGCCCCAGAATGGCCCAGAGGTCCCTGGGGTCCCTGGGTCCCCAAGGGGGCCCAGGGTCCCAGGGGTCCCTGGGCCCCAGAATGGCCCAGAGGTCCCTGGGGTCCCTGGGTCCCCAAGGGGGCCCAGGGTCCCAGGGGTCCCTGGGCCCCAGAATGGCCCAGAGGTCCCTGGGGTCCCTGGGTCCCCAAGGGGGCCCAGGGTCCCAGGGGTCCCTGGGCCCCAGAATGGCCCAGAGGTCCCTGGGGTCCCTGGGTCCCCAAGGGGGCCCAGGGTCCCAGGGGTCCCTGGGCCCCAGAATGGCCCAGAGGTCCCTGGGGTCCCTGGGTCCCCAAGGGGGCCCAGGGTCCCAGGGGTCCCTGGGCCCCAGAATGGCCCAGAGGTCCCTGGGGTCCCTGGGTCCCCAAGGGGGCCCAGGGTCCCAGGGGTCCCTGGGCCCCAGAATGGCCCAGAGGTCCCTGGGGTCCCTGGGTCCCCAAGGGGGCCCAGGGTCCCAGGGGTCCCTGGGCCCCAGAATGGCCCAGAGGTCCCTGGGGTCCCTGGGTCCCCAAGGGGGCCCAGGGTCCCAGGGGTCCCTGGGCCCCAGAATGGCCCAGGGTCCCAGGGGTCCCTGGGCCCCAGAATGGCCCAGAGGTCCCTGGGGTCCCTGGGTCCCCAAGGGGGCCCAGGGTCCCAGGGGTCCCTGGGCCCCAGAATGGCCCAGAGGTCCCTGGGGTCCCTGGGTCCCCAAGGGGGCCCAGGGTCCCAGGGGTCCCTGGGCCCCAGAATGGCCCAGAGGTCCCTGGGGTCCCTGGGTCCCCAAGGGGGCCCAGGGTCCCAGGGGTCCCTGGGCCCCAGAATGGCCCAGAGGTCCCTGGGGTCCCTGGGTCCCCAAGGGGGCCCAGGGTCCCAGGGGTCCCTGGGCCCCAGAATGGCCCAGAGGTCCCTGGGGTCCCTGGGTCCCCAAGGGGGCCCAGGGTCCCAGGGGTCCCTGGGCCCCAGAATGGCCCAGAGGTCCCTGGGGTCCCTGGGTCCCCAAGGGGGCCCAGGGTCCCAGGGGTCCCTGGGCCCCAGAATGGCCCAGAGGTCCCTGGGGTCCCTGGGTCCCCAAGGGGGCCCAGGGTCCCAGGGGTCCCTGGGCCCCAGAATGGCCCAGAGGTCCCTGGGGTCCCTGGGTCCCCAAGGGGGCCCAGGGTCCCAGGGGTCCCTGGGCCCCAGAATGGCCCAGAGGTCCCTGGGGTCCCTGGGTCCCCAAGGGGGCCCAGGGTCCCAGGGGTCCCTGGGCCCCAGAATGGCCCAGAGGTCCCTGGGGTCCCTGGGTCCCCAATGGGGCCAAGAGGTTTCTGGGGTCCCTGGTTCCCAGTCCCTGGGTCCCTGAGTCCCCAAGTGGGCCCAGGGTCCCAGGGGTCCCTGGGCCCCAGAATGGCCCAGAGGTCCCTGGGGTCCCTGGGTCCCCAAGGGGGCCAAGGGTCCCAGGGGTCCCTGGGCCCCAGAATGGCCCAGAGGTCCCTGGGGTCCCTGGGTCCCCAATGGGGCCAAGAGGTTTCTGGGGTCCCTGGGTCCCAGTCCCTGGGGTCCCTGAGTCCCCAAGGGGGCCCAGGGTCCCAGGGGTCCCTGGGCCCCAGAATGGCCCAGAGGTCCCTGGGGTCCCTGGGTCCCCAAGGGGGCCCAGGGTCCCAGGGGTCCCTGGGCCCCAGAATGGCCCAGAGGTCCCTGGGGTCCCTGGGTCCCCAAGGGGGCCCAGGGTCCCAGGGGTCCCTGGGCCCCAGAATGGCCCAGAGGTCCCTGGGGTCCCTGGGTCCCCAAGGGGGCCCAGGGTCCCAGGGGTCCCTGGGCCCCAGAATGGCCCAGAGGTCCCTGGGGTCCCTGGGTCCCCAAGGGGGCCCAGGGTCCCAGGGGTCCCTGGGCCCCAGAATGGCCCAGAGGTCCCTGGGGTCCCTGGGTCCCCAAGGGGGCCCAGGGTCCCAGGGGTCCCTGGGCCCCAGAATGGCCCAGAGGTCCCTGGGGTCCCTGGGTCCCCAAGGGGGCCCAGGGTCCCAGGGGTCCCTGGGCCCCAGAATGGCCCAGAGGTCCCTGGGGTCCCTGGGTCCCCAAGGGGGCCCAGGGTCCCAGGGGTCCCTGGGCCCCAGAATGGCCCAGAGGTCCCTGGGGTCCCTGGGTCCCCAAGGGGGCCCAGGGTCCCAGGGGTCCCTGGGCCCCAGAATGGCCCAGAGGTCCCTGGGGTCCCTGGGTCCCCAAGGGGGCCCAGGGTCCCAGGGGTCCCTGGGCCCCAGAATGGCCCAGAGGTCCCTGGGGTCCCTGGGTCCCCAAGGGGGCCCAGGGTCCCAGGGGTCCCTGGGCCCCAGAATGGCCCAGAGGTCCCTGGGGTCCCTGGGTCCCCAAGGGGGCCCAGGGTCCCAGGGGTCCCTGGGCCCCAGAATGGCCCAGAGGTCCCTGGGGTCCCTGGGTCCCCAAGGGGGCCCAGGGTCCCAGGGGTCCCTGGGCCCCAGAATGGCCCAGAGGTCCCTGGGGTCCCTGGGTCCCCAAGGGGGCCCAGGGTCCCAGGGGTCCCTGGGCCCCAGAATGGCCCAGAGGTCCCTGGGGTCCCTGGGTCCCCAAGGGGGCCCAGGGTCCCAGGGGTCCCTGGGCCCCAGAATGGCCCAGAGGTCCCTGGGGTCCCTGGGTCCCCAAGGGGGCCCAGGGTCCCAGGGGTCCCTGGGCCCCAGAATGGCCCAGAGGTCCCTGGGGTCCCTGGGTCCCCAAGGGGGCCCAGGGTCCCAGGGGTCCCTGGGCCCCAGAATGGCCCAGAGGTCCCTGGGGTCCCTGGGTCCCCAAGGGGGCCCAGGGTCCCAGGGGTCCCTGGGCCCCAGAATGGCCCAGAGGTCCCTGGGGTCCCTGGGTCCCCAAGGGGGCCCAGGGTCCCAGGGGTCCCTGGGCCCCAGAATGGCCCAGAGGTCCCTGGGGTCCCTGGGTCCCCAAGGGGGCCCAGGGTCCCAGGGGTCCCTGGGCCCCAGAATGGCCCAGAGGTCCCTGGGGTCCCTGGGTCCCCAAGGGGGCCCAGGGTCCCAGGGGTCCCTGGGCCCCAGAATGGCCCAGAGGTCCCTGGGGTCCCTGGGTCCCCAAGGGGGCCCAGGGTCCCAGGGGTCCCTGGGCCCCAGAATGGCCCAGAGGTCCCTGGGGTCCCTGGGTCCCCAAGGGGGCCCAGGGTCCCAGGGGTCCCTGGGCCCCAGAATGGCCCAGAGGTCCCTGGGGTCCCTGGGTCCCCAAGGGGGCCCAGGGTCCCAGGGGTCCCTGGGCCCCAGAATGGCCCAGAGGTCCCTGGGGTCCCTGGGTCCCCAAGGGGGCCCAGGGTCCCAGGGGTCCCTGGGCCCCAGAATGGCCCAGAGGTCCCTGGGGTCCCTGGGTCCCCAAGGGGGCCCAGGGTCCCAGGGGTCCCTGGGCCCCAGAATGGCCCAGAGGTCCCTGGGGTCCCTGGGTCCCCAAGGGGGCCCAGGGTCCCAGGGGTCCCTGGGCCCCAGAATGGCCCAGAGGTCCCTGGGGTCCCTGGGTCCCCAATGGGGCCAAGAGGTTTCTGGGGTCCCTGGGTCCCAGTCCCTGGGGTCCCTGGGTCCCCAAGGGGGCCCAGGGTCCCAGGGGTCCCTGGGCCCCAGAATGGCCCAGAGGTCCCTGGGGTCCCTGGGCCCCAGAATGGCCCAGAGGTCCCTGGGGTCCCTGGGTCCCCAAGGGGGCCCAGGGTCCCAGGGGTCCCTGGGCCCCAGAATGGCCCAGAGGTCCCTGGGGTCCCTGGGTCCCCAAGGGGGCCCAGGGTCCCAGGGGTCCCTGGGCCCCAGAATGGCCCAGAGGTCCCTGGGGTCCCTGGGTCCCCAAGGGGGCCCAGGGTCCCAGGGGTCCCTGGGCCCCAGAATGGCCCAGAGGTCCCTGGGGTCCCTGGGTCCCCAAGGGGGCCCAGGGTCCCAGGGGTCCCTGGGCCCCAGAATGGCCCAGAGGTCCCTGGGGTCCCTGGGTCCCCAAGGGGGCCCAGGGTCCCAGGGGTCCCTGGGCCCCAGAATGGCCCAGAGGTCCCTGGGGTCCCTGGGCCCCAGAATGGCCCAGAGGTCCATGGGCCCCAGAATGGCCCAGAGGTCCCTGGGGTCCCTGGGTCCCAGAATGGCCCAGAGGTCCCTGGGGTCCCTGGGTCCCCAAGGGGGCCAAGAGGTTTTTGGGGTCCCTGGGTCCCAGTCCCTGGTGTCCCTGGGTCCCCAAGGGGGCCCAGGGTCCCAGGGGTCCCTGGGCCCCAGAATGGCCCAGAGGTCCCTGGGGTCCCTGGTTCCCCAATGGGGCCAAGAGGTTTCTGGGGTCCCTGGGACCCAGAATGGCCCAGAGGTCCCTGGGGTCCCTGGGTCCCCAAGGGGGCCCAGGGTCCCAGGGGTCCCTGGGCCCCAGAATGGCCCAGAGGTCCCTGGGGTCCCTGGGTCCCCAAGGGGGCCCAGGGTCCCAGGGGTCCCTGGGCCCCAGAATGGCCCAGAGGTCCCTGGGGTCCCTGGGTCCCCAAGGGGGCCCAGGGTCCCAGGGGTCCCTGGGCCCCAGAATGGCCCAGAGGTCCCTGGGGTCCCTGGGTCCCCAAGGGGGCCCAGGGTCCCAGGGGTCCCTGGGCCCCAGAATGGCCCAGAGGTCCCTGGGGTCCCTGGGTCCCCAAGGGGGCCCAGGGTCCCAGGGGTCCCTGGGCCCCAGAATGGCCCAGAGGTCCCTGGGGTCCCTGGGCCCCAGAATGGACCAGAGGTCCATGGGCCCCAGAATGGCCCAGAGGTCCCTGGGGTCCCTGGGTCCCCAAGGGGGCCCAGGGTCCCAGGGGTCCCTGGGCCCCAGAATGGCCCAGAGGTCCCTGGGGTCCCTGGGTCCCCAAGGGGGCCAAGAGGTTTTTGGGGTCCCTGGGTCCCAGTACCTGGGGTCCCTGGGTCCCCAAGGGGGCCCAGGGTCCCAGGGGTCCCTGGGCCCCAGAATGGCCCAGAGGTCCCTGGGGTCCCTGGTTCCCCAATGGGGCCAAGAGGTTTCTGGGGTCCCTGGGACCCAGAATGGCCCAGATGTCCCTGGGGTCCCTGGGTCCCCAAGGGGGCCCAGGGTCCCAGGGGTCCCTGGGCCCCAGAATGGCCCAGAGGTCCCTGGGGTCCCTGGGTCCCCAAGGGGGCCCAGGGTCCCAGGGGTCCCTGGGCCCCAGAATGGCCCAGAGGTCCCTGGGGTCCCTGGGTCCCCAAGGGGGCCCAGGGTCCCAGGGGTCCCTGGGCCCCAGAATGGCCCAGAGGTCCCTGGGGTCCCTGGGTCCCCAAGGGGGCCCAGGGTCCCAGGGGTCCCTGGGCCCCAGAATGGCCCAGAGGTCCCTGGGGTCCCTGGGTCCCCAAGGGGGCCCAGGGTCCCAGGGGTCCCTGGGCCCCAGAATGGCCCAGAGGTCCCTGGGGTCCCTGGGTCCCCAATGGGGCCAAGAGGTTTCTGGGGTCCCTGGGTCCCAGTCCCTGGGTCCCTGAGTCCCCAAGTGGGCCCAGGGTCCCAGGGGTCCCTGGGCCCCAGAATGGCCCAGAGGTCCCTGGGGTCCCTGGGTCCCCAAGGGGGCCCAGGGTCCCAGGGGTCCCTGGGCCCCAGAATGGCCAGGTCCCTGGGGTCCCTGGGTCCCCAAGGGGGCCCAGGGTCCCAGGGGTCCCTGGGCCCCAGAATGGCCCAGAGGTCCCTGGGGTCCCTGGGTCCCCAAGGGGGCCCAGGGTCCCAGGGGTCCCTGGGCCCCAGAATGGCCCAGAGGGTCCATGGGCTCCAGATGGCCCAGAGGTCCCTGGGGTCCCTGGGTCCCCGAGGGGGCCCAGGGTCCCCAGGGGTCCCTGGGCCCCAGAATGGCCCAGAGGTCCCTGGGGTCCCTGGGTCCCGAGGGGGCCCAGGGTCCCCAGGGGTCCCTGGGCCCCAGAATGGCCCAGAGGTCCCTGGGGTCCCTGGGTCCCCGAGGGGGCCCAGGGTCCCCAGGGGTCCCTGGGCCCCAGAATGGCCCAGAGGTCCCTGGGGTCCCTGGGTCCCCGAGGGGGCCCAGGGTCCCCAGGGGTCCCTGGGCCCCAGAATGGCCCAGAGGTCCCTGGGGTCCCTGGGTCCCCGAGGGGGCCCAGGGTCCCCAGGGGTCCCTGGGCCCCAGAATGGCCCAGAGGTCCCTGGGGTCCCTGGGTCCCCGAGGGGGCCCAGGGTCCCCAGGGGTCCCTGGGCCCCAGAATGGCCCAGAGGTCCCTGGGGTCCCTGGGTCCCCGAGGGGGCCCAGGGTCCCCAGGGGTCCCTGGGCCCCAGAATGGCCCAGAGGTCCCTGGGGTCCCTGGGTCCGCCGAGGGAGGGGGCCCAGGGTCCCCAGGGGTCCCTGGGCCCCAGAATGGCCCAGAGGTCCCTGGGGTCCCTGGGTCCCCGAGGGGGCCCAGGGTCCCCAGGGGTCCCTGGGCCCCAGAATGGCCCAGAGGTCCCCTGGGGTCCCTGGGTCCCCAATGGGGCCAAGAGGTTTCTGGGGTCCCTGGGTCCCAGTCCCTGGGGTCCCTGGATCCCCAAGGGGGCCCAGGGTCCCCAGGGGTCCCTGGGCCCCCCCAGAATGGCCCAGAGGTCCCTGGGGTCCCTGGGTCCCCCAATGGGGCCAAGAGGTTTCTGGGGTCCCTGGGTCCCAGAATGGCCCAGAGGTCCCCGGGGTCCCTGGGTCCCCAAGGGGGCCCAGGGTCCCCAGGGGTCCCTGGGCCCCAGAATGGCCCAGAGGTCCCCGGGGTCCCTGGGTCCCCAAGGGGGCCCAGGGTCCCCAGGGGTCCCTGGGCCCCAGAATGGCCCAGAGGTCCCCGGGGTCCCTGGGCCCCAGAATGGCCCAGAGGTCCCCAGGGGTCCCTGGGCCCCAGAATGGCCCAGAGGTCCCCGGGGTCCCTGGGTCCCCAAGGGGGCCCAGGGTCCCCAGGGGTCCCTGGGCCCCAGAATGGCCCAGAGGTCCACGGGTTCCCTGGGTCCCCAGAATGGCCCAGAGGTCCCCCGGGGTCCCTGGGCCCTAGAATGGCCCAGGGGTCCCCGGGGTCCCTGGGTCCCCAAGGGGGCCCAGAGGTCCCCGGGGTCCCTGGGCCCCAGAATGGCCCAGGGGTCCCCGGGGTCCCTGGGTCCCCAAGGGGGCCCAGAGGTCCCCGGGGTCCCTGGGCCCCAGAATGGCCCAGGGGTCCCCGGGGTCCCTGGGTCCCCAAGGGGGCCCAGAGGTCCCCGGGGTCCCTGGGCCCCAGAATGGCCCAGGGGTCCCCGGGGTCCCTGGGTCCCCAAGGGGGCCCAGAGGTCCCCGGGGTCCCTGGGCCCCAGAATGGCCCAGGGGTCCCCGGGGTCCCTGGGTCCCCAAGGGGGCCCAGAGGTCCCCGGGGTCCCTGGGCCCCAGAATGGCCCAGGGGTCCCCGGGGTCCCTGGGTCCCCAAGGGGGCCCAGAGGTCCCCGGGGTCCCTGGGCCCCAGAATGGCCCAGGGGTCCCCGGGGTCCCTGGGTCCCCAAGGGGGCCCAGAGGTCCCCGGGGTCCCTGGGCCCCAGAATGGCCCAGGGGTCCCCGGGGTCCCTGGGTCCCCAAGGGGGCCCAGGGGTCCCCGGGGTCCCTGGGTCCCCAAGGGGGCCCAGGGTCCCCAGGGGTCCCTGGGTTCCAGAATGGCCCAGGGGTCCCCGGGGTCCCTGGGTCCCCAAGGGGGCCCAGGGGTCCCCGGGGTCCCTGGGTCCCCAAGGGGGCCCAGGGTCCCCAGGGGTCCCTGGGCCCCAGAATGGCCCAGAGGTCCCCGGGGTCCCTGGGTCCCCAAGGGGGCCCAGGGTCCCCAGGGGTCCCTGGGCCCCAGAATGGCCCAGAGGTCCCCGGGGTCCCTGGGTCCCCAAGGGGGCCCAGGGTCCCCAGGGGTCCCTGGGCCCCAGAATGGCCCAGAGGTCCCCGGGGTCCCTGGGTCCCCAAGGGGGCCCAGGGTCCCCAGGGGTCCCTGGGCCCCAGAATGGCCCAGAGGTCCCCGGGGTCCCTGGGTCCCCAAGGGGGCCCAGGGTCCCCAGGGGTCCCTGGGCCCCAGAATGGCCCAGAGGTCCCCGGGGTCCCTGGGTCCCCAAGGGGGCCCAGGGTCCCCAGGGGTCCCTGGGCCCCAGAATGGCCCAGAGGTCCCCGGGGTCCCTGGGTCCCCAAGGGGGCCCAGGGTCCCCAGGGGTCCCTGGGCCCCAGAATGGCCCAGAGGTCCCCGGGGTCCCTGGGTCCCCAAGGGGGCCCAGGGTCCCCAGGGGTCCCTGGGCCCCAGAATGGCCCAGAGGTCCCCGGGGTCCCTGGGTCCCCAAGGGGGCCCAGGGTCCCCAGGGGTCCCTGGGCCCCAGAATGGCCCAGAGGTCCCCGGGGTCCCTGGGTCCCCAAGGGGGCCCAGGGTCCCCAGGGGTCCCTGGGCCCCAGAATGGCCCAGAGGTCCCCGGGGTCCCTGGGTCCCCAAGGGGGCCCAGGGTCCCCAGGGGTCGCTGGGCCCCAGAATGGCCCAGAGGTCCCCGGGGTCCCTGGGCCCCAGAATGGCCCAGAGGTCCTTGGGGTCCCTGGGTCCCCAAGGGGGCCCAGGGTCCCAGGGGTCCCTGGGCCCCAGAATGGCCCAGAGGTCCCTGGGGTCCCTGGGTCCCCAATGGGGCCAAGAGGTTTCTGGGGTCCCTGGGTCCCAGTCCCTGGGTCCCTGAGTCCCCAAGGGGGCCCAGGGTCCCAGGGGTCCCTGGGCCCCAGAATGGCCCAGAGGTCCCTGGGGTCCCTGGGTCCCCAAGGGGGCCCAGGGTCCCAGGGGTCCCTGGGCCCCAGAATGGCCCAGAGGTCCCTGGGGTCCCTGGGTCCCCAAGGGGGCCCAGGGTCCCAGGGGTCCCTGGGCCCCAGAATGGCCCAGAGGTCCCTGGGGTCCCTGGGTCCCCAAGGGGGCCCAGGGTCCCAGGGGTCCCTGGGCCCCAGAATGGCCCAGAGGTCCCTGGGGTCCCTGGGTCCCCAAGGGGGCCCAGGGTCCCAGGGGTCCCTGGGCCCCAGAATGGCCCAGAGGTCCCTGGGGTCCCTGGGTCCCCAAGGGGGCCCAGGGTCCCAGGGGTCCCTGGGCCCCAGAATGGCCCAGAGGTCCCTGGGGTCCCTGGGTCCCCAAGGGGGCCCAGGGTCCCAGGGGTCCCTGGGCCCCAGAATGGCCCAGAGGTCCCTGGGGTCCCTGGGTCCCCAAGGGGGCCCAGGGTCCCAGGGGTCCCTGGGCCCCAGAATGGCCCAGAGGTCCCTGGGGTCCCTGGGTCCCCAAGGGGGCCCAGGGTCCCAGGGGTCCCTGGGCCCCAGAATGGCCCAGAGGTCCCTGGGGTCCCTGGGTCCCCAAGGGGGCCCAGGGTCCCAGGGGTCCCTGGGCCCCAGAATGGCCCAGAGGTCCCTGGGGTCCCTGGGTCCCCAAGGGGGCCCAGGGTCCCAGGGGTCCCTGGGCCCCAGAATGGCCCAGAGGTCCCTGGGGTCCCTGGGTCCCCAAGGGGGCCCAGGGTCCCAGGGGTCCCTGGGCCCCAGAATGGCCCAGAGGTCCCTGGGGTCCCTGGGTCCCCAAGGGGGCCCAGGGTCCCAGGGGTCCCTGGGCCCCAGAATGGCCCAGAGGTCCCTGGGGTCCCTGGGTCCCCAAGGGGGCCCAGGGTCCCAGGGGTCCCTGGGCCCCAGAATGGCCCAGAGGTCCCTGGGGTCCCTGGGTCCCCAAGGGGGCCCAGGGTCCCAGGGGTCCCTGGGCCCCAGAATGGCCCAGAGGTCCCTGGGGTCCCTGGGTCCCCAAGGGGGCCCAGGGTCCCAGGGGTCCCTGGGCCCCAGAATGGCCCAGAGGTCCCTGGGGTCCCTGGGTCCCCAAGGGGGCCCAGGGTCCCAGGGGTCCCTGGGCCCCAGAATGGCCCAGAGGTCCCTGGGGTCCCTGGGTCCCCAAGGGGGCCCAGGGTCCCAGGGGTCCCTGGGCCCCAGAATGGCCCAGAGGTCCCTGGGGTCCCTGGGTCCCCAAGGGGGCCCAGGGTCCCAGGGGTCCCTGGGCCCCAGAATGGCCCAGAGGTCCCTGGGGTCCCTGGGTCCCCAAGGGGGCCCAGGGTCCCAGGGGTCCCTGGGCCCCAGAATGGCCCAGAGGTCCCTGGGGTCCCTGGGTCCCCAAGGGGGCCCAGGGTCCCAGGGGTCCCTGGGCCCCAGAATGGCCCAGAGGTCCCTGGGGTCCCTGGGTCCCCAAGGGGGCCCAGGGTCCCAGGGGTCCCTGGGCCCCAGAATGGCCCAGAGGTCCCTGGGGTCCCTGGGTCCCCAAGGGGGCCCAGGGTCCCAGGGGTCCCTGGGCCCCAGAATGGCCCAGAGGTCCCTGGGGTCCCTGGGTCCCCAAGGGGGCCCAGGGTCCCAGGGGTCCCTGGGCCCCAGAATGGCCCAGAGGTCCCTGGGGTCCCTGGGTCCCCAAGGGGGCCCAGGGTCCCAGGGGTCCCTGGGCCCCAGAATGGCCCAGAGGTCCCTGGGGTCCCTGGGTCCCCAAGGGGGCCCAGGGTCCCAGGGGTCCCTGGGCCCCAGAATGGCCCAGAGGTCCCTGGGGTCCCTGGGTCCCCAAGGGGGCCCAGGGTCCCAGGGGTCCCTGGGCCCCAGAATGGCCCAGAGGTCCCTGGGGTCCCTGGGTCCCCAAGGGGGCCCAGGGTCCCAGGGGTCCCTGGGCCCCAGAATGGCCCAGAGGTCCCTGGGGTCCCTGGGTCCCCAAGGGGGCCCAGGGTCCCAGGGGTCCCTGGGCCCCAGAATGGCCCAGAGGTCCCTGGGGTCCCTGGGTCCCCAAGGGGGCCCAGGGTCCCAGGGGTCCCTGGGCCCCAGAATGGCCCAGAGGTCCCTGGGGTCCCTGGGTCCCCAAGGGGGCCCAGGGTCCCAGGGGTCCCTGGGCCCCAGAATGGCCCAGAGGTCCCTGGGGTCCCTGGGTCCCCAAGGGGGCCCAGGGTCCCAGGGGTCCCTGGGCCCCAGAATGGCCCAGAGGTCCCTGGGGTCCCTGGGTCCCCAAGGGGGCCCAGGGTCCCAGGGGTCCCTGGGCCCCAGAATGGCCCAGAGGTCCCTGGGGTCCCTGGGTCCCCAAGGGGGCCCAGGGTCCCAGGGGTCCCTGGGCCCCAGAATGGCCCAGAGGTCCCTGGGGTCCCTGGGTCCCCAAGGGGGCCCAGGGTCCCAGGGGTCCCTGGGCCCCAGAATGGCCCAGAGGTCCCTGGGGTCCCTGGGTCCCCAAGGGGGCCCAGGGTCCCAGGGGTCCCTGGGCCCCAGAATGGCCCAGAGGTCCCTGGGGTCCCTGGGTCCCCAAGGGGGCCCAGGGTCCCAGGGGTCCCTGGGCCCCAGAATGGCCCAGAGGTCCCTGGGGTCCCTGGGTCCCCAAGGGGGCCCAGGGTCCCAGGGGTCCCTGGGCCCCAGAATGGCCCAGAGGTCCCTGGGGTCCCTGGGTCCCCAAGGGGGCCCAGGGTCCCAGGGGTCCCTGGGCCCCAGAATGGCCCAGAGGTCCCTGGGGTCCCTGGGTCCCCAAGGGGGCCCAGGGTCCCAGGGGTCCCTGGGCCCCAGAATGGCCCAGAGGTCCCTGGGGTCCCTGGGTCCCCAAGGGGGCCCAGGGTCCCAGGGGTCCCTGGGCCCCAGAATGGCCCAGAGGTCCCTGGGGTCCCTGGGTCCCCAAGGGGGCCCAGGGTCCCAGGGGTCCCTGGGCCCCAGAATGGCCCAGAGGTCCCTGGGGTCCCTGGGTCCCCAAGGGGGCCCAGGGTCCCAGGGGTCCCTGGGCCCCAGAATGGCCCAGAGGTCCCTGGGGTCCCTGGGTCCCCAAGGGGGCCCAGGGTCCCAGGGGTCCCTGGGCCCCAGAATGGCCCAGAGGTCCCTGGGGTCCCTGGGTCCCCAAGGGGGCCCAGGGTCCCAGGGGTCCCTGGGCCCCAGAATGGCCCAGAGGTCCCTGGGGTCCCTGGGTCCCCAAGGGGGCCCAGGGTCCCAGGGGTCCCTGGGCCCCAGAATGGCCCAGAGGTCCCTGGGGTCCCTGGGTCCCCAAGGGGGCCCAGGGTCCCAGGGGTCCCTGGGCCCCAGAATGGCCCAGAGGTCCCTGGGGTCCCTGGGTCCCCAAGGGGGCCCAGGGTCCCAGGGGTCCCTGGGCCCCAGAATGGCCCAGAGGTCCCTGGGGTCCCTGGGTCCCCAAGGGGGCCCAGGGTCCCAGGGGTCCCTGGGCCCCAGAATGGCCCAGAGGTCCCTGGGGTCCCTGGGTCCCCAAGGGGGCCCAGGGTCCCAGGGGTCCCTGGGCCCCAGAATGGCCCAGAGGTCCCTGGGGTCCCTGGGTCCCCAAGGGGGCCCAGGGTCCCAGGGGTCCCTGGGCCCCAGAATGGCCCAGAGGTCCCTGGGGTCCCTGGGTCCCCAAGGGGGCCCAGGGTCCCAGGGGTCCCTGGGCCCCAGAATGGCCCAGAGGTCCCTGGGGTCCCTGGGTCCCCAAGGGGGCCCAGGGTCCCAGGGGTCCCTGGGCCCCAGAATGGCCCAGAGGTCCCTGGGGTCCCTGGGTCCCCAAGGGGGCCCAGGGTCCCAGGGGTCCCTGGGCCCCAGAATGGCCCAGAGGTCCCTGGGGTCCCTGGGTCCCCAAGGGGGCCCAGGGTCCCAGGGGTCCCTGGGCCCCAGAATGGCCCAGAGGTCCCTGGGGTCCCTGGGTCCCCAAGGGGGCCCAGGGTCCCAGGGGTCCCTGGGCCCCAGAATGGCCCAGAGGTCCCTGGGGTCCCTGGGTCCCCAAGGGGGCCCAGGGTCCCAGGGGTCCCTGGGCCCCAGAATGGCCCAGAGGTCCCTGGGGTCCCTGGGTCCCCAAGGGGGCCCAGGGTCCCAGGGGTCCCTGGGCCCCAGAATGGCCCAGAGGTCCCTGGGGTCCCTGGGTCCCCAAGGGGGCCCAGGGTCCCAGGGGTCCCTGGGCCCCAGAATGGCCCAGAGGTCCCTGGGGTCCCTGGGTCCCCAAGGGGGCCCAGGGTCCCAGGGGTCCCTGGGCCCCAGAATGGCCCAGAGGTCCCTGGGGTCCCTGGGTCCCCAAGGGGGCCCAGGGTCCCAGGGGTCCCTGGGCCCCAGAATGGCCCAGAGGTCCCTGGGGTCCCTGGGTCCCCAAGGGGGCCCAGGGTCCCAGGGGTCCCTGGGCCCCAGAATGGCCCAGAGGTCCCTGGGGTCCCTGGGTCCCCAAGGGGGCCCAGGGTCCCTGGGGTCCCTGGGCCCCAGAATGGCCCAGAGGTCCCTGGGGTCCCTGGGTCCCCAAGGGGGCCCAGGGTCCCTGGGGTCCCTGGGCCCCAGAATGGCCCAGAGGTCCCTGGGGTCCCTGGGTCCCCAAGGGGGCCCAGGGTCCCTGGGGTCCCTGGGCCCCAGAATGGCCCAGAGGTCCCTGGGGTCCCTGGGTCCCCAAGGGGGCCCAGGGTCCCTGGGGTCCCTGGGCCCCAGAATGGCCCAGAGGTCCCTGGGGTCCCTGGGTCCCCAAGGGGGCCCAGGGTCCCTGGGGTCCCTGGGCCCCAGAATGGCCCAGAGGTCCCTGGGGTCCCTGGGTCCCCAAGGGGGCCCAGGGTCCCTGGGGTCCCTGGGCCCCAGAATGGCCCAGAGGTCCCTGGGGTCCCTGGGTCCCCAGAATGGCCCAGAGGTCCCTGGGGTCCCTGGGTCCCCAGAATGGCCCAGAGGTCCCTGGGGTCCCTGGGTCCCCAAGGGGGCCCAGGGTCCCAGGGGTCCCCAAGGGGGCCCAGGGTCCCAGGGGTCCCTGGGGTCCCTGGGTCCCCAAGGGGGCCCAGGGTCCCAGGGGTCCCCAAGGGGGCCCAGGGTCCCAGGGGTCCCTGGGGTCCCTGGGTCCCCAAGGGGGCCCAGGGTCCCAGGGGTCCCCAAGGGGGCCCAGGGTCCCAGGGGTCCCTGGGGTCCCTGGGTCCCCAAGGGGGCCCAGGGTCCCAGGGGTCCCCAAGGGGGCCCAGGGTCCCAGGGGTCCCTGGGGTCCCTGGGTCCCCAAGGGGGCCCAGGGTCCCAGGGGTCCCCAAGGGGGCCCAGGGTCCCAGGGGTCCCTGGGGTCCCTGGGTCCCCAAGGGGGCCCAGGGTCCCAGGGGTCCCCAAGGGGGCCCAGGGTCCCAGGGGTCCCTGGGGTCCCTGGGTCCCCAAGGGGGCCCAGGGTCCCAGGGGTCCCCAAGGGGGCCCAGGGTCCCAGGGGTCCCTGGGGTCCCTGGGTCCCCAAGGGGGCCCAGGGTCCCAGGGGTCCCCAAGGGGGCCCAGGGTCCCAGGGGTCCCTGGGGTCCCTGGGTCCCCAAGGGGGCCCAGGGTCCCAGGGGTCCCCAAGGGGGCCCAGGGTCCCAGGGGTCCCTGGGGTCCCTGGGTCCCCAAGGGGGCCCAGGGTCCCAGGGGTCCCCAAGGGGGCCCAGGGTCCCAGGGGTCCCTGGGGTCCCTGGGTCCCCAAGGGGGCCCAGGGTCCCAGGGGTCCCCAAGGGGGCCCAGGGTCCCAGGGGTCCCTGGGGTCCCTGGGTCCCCAAGGGGGCCCAGGGTCCCAGGGGTCCCCAAGGGGGCCCAGGGTCCCAGGGGTCCCTGGGGTCCCTGGGTCCCCAAGGGGGCCCAGGGTCCCAGGGGTCCCCAAGGGGGCCCAGGGTCCCAGGGGTCCCTGGGGTCCCTGGGTCCCCAAGGGGGCCCAGGGTCCCAGGGGTCCCCAAGGGGGCCCAGGGTCCCAGGGGTCCCTGGGGTCCCTGGGTCCCCAAGGGGGCCCAGGGTCCCAGGGGTCCCCAAGGGGGCCCAGGGTCCCAGGGGTCCCTGGGGTCCCTGGGTCCCCAAGGGGGCCCAGGGTCCCAGGGGTCCCCAAGGGGGCCCAGGGTCCCAGGGGTCCCTGGGGTCCCTGGGTCCCCAAGGGGGCCCAGGGTCCCAGGGGTCCCCAAGGGGGCCCAGGGTCCCAGGGGTCCCTGGGGTCCCTGGGTCCCCAAGGGGGCCCAGGGTCCCAGGGGTCCCCAAGGGGGCCCAGGGTCCCAGGGGTCCCTGGGGTCCCTGGGTCCCCAAGGGGGCCCAGGGTCCCAGGGGTCCCCAAGGGGGCCCAGGGTCCCAGGGGTCCCTGGGGTCCCTGGGTCCCCAAGGGGGCCCAGGGTCCCAGGGGTCCCCAAGGGGGCCCAGGGTCCCAGGGGTCCCTGGGGTCCCTGGGTCCCCAAGGGGGCCCAGGGTCCCAGGGGTCCCCAAGGGGGCCCAGGGTCCCAGGGGTCCCTGGGGTCCCTGGGTCCCCAAGGGGGCCCAGGGTCCCAGGGGTCCCCAAGGGGGCCCAGGGTCCCAGGGGTCCCTGGGGTCCCTGGGTCCCCAAGGGGGCCCAGGGTCCCAGGGGTCCCCAAGGGGGCCCAGGGTCCCAGGGGTCCCTGGGGTCCCTGGGTCCCCAAGGGGGCCCAGGGTCCCAGGGGTCCCCAAGGGGGCCCAGGGTCCCAGGGGTCCCTGGGGTCCCTGGGTCCCCAAGGGGGCCCAGGGTCCCAGGGGTCCCCAAGGGGGCCCAGGGTCCCAGGGGTCCCTGGGGTCCCTGGGTCCCCAAGGGGGCCCAGGGTCCCAGGGGTCCCCAAGGGGGCCCAGGGTCCCAGGGGTCCCTGGGGTCCCTGGGTCCCCAAGGGGGCCCAGGGTCCCAGGGGTCCCCA
Source organism: Microtus californicus (assembly GCA_028537955.1). Lineage (NCBI taxonomy): Eukaryota > Metazoa > Chordata > Mammalia > Rodentia > Cricetidae > Microtus > Microtus californicus. Next base: position 23,449 of record JAQJZF010000192.1, on the reverse strand, counting down.
AGGGGGCCCAGGGTCCCAGGGGTCCCTGGGGTCCCTGGGTCCCCAAGGGGGCCCAGGGTCCCAGGGGTCCCCAAGGGGGCCCAGGGTCCCAGGGGTCCCTGGGGTCCCTGGGTCCCCAAGGGGGCCCAGGGTCCCAGGGGTCCCCAAGGGGGCCCAGGGTCCCAGGGGTCCCTGGGCCCCAGAATGGCCCAGAGGTCCCTGGGGTCCCTGGGTCCCCAAGGGGGCCCAGGGTCCCAGGGGTCCCTGGGCCCCAGAATGGCCCAGAGGTCCCTGGGGTCCCTGGGTCCCCAAGGGGGCCCAGGGGTCCCTGGGCCCCAGAATGGCCCAGAGGTCCCTGGGGTCCCTGGGTCCCCAAGGGGGCCCAGGGGTCCCTGGGCCCCAGAATGGCCCAGAGGTCCCTGGGGTCCCTGGGTCCCCAAGGGGGCCCAGGGGTCCCTGGGCCCCAGAATGGCCCAGAGGTCCCTGGGGTCCCTGGGTCCCCAAGGGGGCCCAGGGGTCCCTGGGCCCCAGAATGGCCCAGAGGTCCCTGGGGTCCCTGGGTCCCCAAGGGGGCCCAGGGGTCCCTGGGCCCCAGAATGGCCCAGAGGTCCCTGGGGTCCCTGGGTCCCCAAGGGGGCCCAGGGGTCCCTGGGCCCCAGAATGGCCCAGAGGTCCCTGGGGTCCCTGGGTCCCCAAGGGGGCCCAGGGGTCCCTGGGCCCCAGAATGGCCCAGAGGTCCCTGGGGTCCCTGGGTCCCCAAGGGGGCCCAGGGGTCCCTGGGCCCCAGAATGGCCCAGAGGTCCCTGGGGTCCCTGGGTCCCCAAGGGGGCCCAGGGGTCCCTGGGCCCCAGAATGGCCCAGAGGTCCCTGGGGTCCCTGGGTCCCCAAGGGGGCCCAGGGGTCCCTGGGCCCCAGAATGGCCCAGAGGTCCCTGGGGTCCCTGGGTCCCCAAGGGGGCCCAGGGGTCCCTGGGCCCCAGAATGGCCCAGAGGTCCCTGGGGTCCCTGGGTCCCCAAGGGGGCCCAGGGGTCCCTGGGCCCCAGAATGGCCCAGAGGTCCCTGGGGTCCCTGGGTCCCCAAGGGGGCCCAGGGGTCCCTGGGCCCCAGAATGGCCCAGAGGTCCCTGGGGTCCCTGGGTCCCCAAGGGGGCCCAGGGGTCCCTGGGCCCCAGAATGGCCCAGAGGTCCCTGGGGTCCCTGGGTCCCCAAGGGGGCCCAGGGGTCCCTGGGCCCCAGAATGGCCCAGAGGTCCCTGGGGTCCCTGGGTCCCCAAGGGGGCCCAGGGGTCCCTGGGCCCCAGAATGGCCCAGAGGTCCCTGGGGTCCCTGGGTCCCCAAGGGGGCCCAGGGTCCCAGGGGTCCCTGGGCCCCAGAATGGCCCAGAGGTCCCTGGGGTCCCTGGGTCCCATATGGGGCCAAGAGGTTTCTGGGGTCCCTGGGTCCCAGTCCCTGGGGTCCCTGGGTCCCCAAGGGTGCCCAGGGTCCCAGGGGTCCCTGGGCCCCAGAATGGCCCAGAGGTCCCTGGGGTCCCTGGGCCCCAGAATGGCCCAGAGGTCCCTGGGGTCCCTGGGTCCCCAAGGGGGCCCAGGGTCCCAGGGGTCCCTGGGCCCCAGAATGGCCCAGAGGTCCCTGGGGTCCCTGGGTCCCTGGGCCCCAGAATGGCCCAGAGGTCCCTGGGGTCCCTGGGTCCCCAAGGGGGCCCAGGGTCCCAGGGGTCCCTGGGCCCCAGAATGGCCCAGAGGTCCCTGGGGTCCCTGGGTCCCCAAGGGGGCCCAGGGTCCCAGGGGTCCCTGGGCCCCAGAATGGCCCAGAGGTCCCTGGGGTCCCTGGGTCCCCAAGGGGGCCCAGGGTCCCAGGGGTCCCTGGGCCCCAGAATGGCCCAGAGGTCCCTGGGGTCCCTGGGCCCCAGAATGGCCCAGAGGTCCATGGGCCCCAGAATGGCCCAGAGGTCCCTGGGGTCCCTGGGTCCCAGAATGGCCCAGAGGTCCCTGGGGTCCCTGGGTCCCCAAGGGGGCCAAGAGGTTTTTGGGGTCCCTGGGTCCCAGTCCCTGGTGTCCCTGGGTCCCCAAGGGGGCCCAGGGTCCCAGGGGTCCCTGGGCCCCAGAATGGCCCAGAGGTCCCTGGGGTCCCTGGTTCCCCAATGGGGCCAAGAGGTTTCTGGGGTCCCTGGGACCCGGAATGGCCCAGAGGTCCCTGGGGTCCCTGGGTCCCCAAGGGGGCCCAGGGTCCCAGGGGTCCCTGGGCCCCAGAATGGCCCAGAGGTCCCTGGGGTCCCTGGGTCCCCAAGGGGGCCCAGGGTCCCAGGGGTCCCTGGGCCCCAGAATGGCCCAGAGGTCCCTGGGGTCCCTGGGTCCCCAAGGGGGCCCAGGGTCCCAGGGGTCCCTGGGCCCCAGAATGGCCCAGAGGTCCCTGGGGTCCCTGGGTCCCCAAGGGGGCCCAGGGTCCCAGGGGTCCCTGGGCCCCAGAATGGCCCAGAGGTCCCTGGGGTCCCTGGGTCCCCAAGGGGGCCCAGGGTCCCAGGAGTCCCTGGGCCCCAGAATGGCCCAGAGGTCCCTGGGGTCCCTGGGTCCCCAAGGGGGCCCAGGGTCCCAGGGGTCCCTGGGCCCCAGAATGGCCCAGAGGTCCCTGGGGTCCCTGGGCCCCAGAATGGCCCAGAGGTCCATGGGCCCCAGAATGGCCCAGAGGTCCCTGGGGTCCCTGGGTCCCCAAGGGGGCCCAGGGTCCCAGGGGTCCCTGGGCCCCAGAATGGCCCAGAGGTCCCTGGGGTCCCTGGTTCCCCAATGGGGCCAAGAGGTTTCTGGGGTCCCTGGGACCCAGAATGGCCCAGAGGTCCCTGGGGTCCCTGGGTCCCCAAGGGGGCCCAGGGTCCCAGGGGTCCCTGGGGTCCCTGGGTCCCCAAGGGGGCCCAGGGTCCCAGGGGTCCCCAAGGGGGCCCAGGGTCCCAGGGGTCCCTGGGGTCCCTGGGTCCCCAAGGGGGCCCAGGGTCCCAGGGGTCCCCAAGGGGGCCCAGGGTCCCAGGGGTCCCTGGGGTCCCTGGGTCCCCAAGGGGGCCCAGGGTCCCAGGGGTCCCCAAGGGGGCCCAGGGTCCCAGGGGTCCCTGGGCCCCAGAATGGCCCAGAGGTCCCTGGGGTCCCTGGGTCCCCAAGGGGGCCCAGGGTCCCAGGGGTCCCTGGGCCCCAGAATGGCCCAGAGGTCCCTGGGGTCCCTGGGTCCCCAAGGGGGCCCAGGGGTCCCTGGGCCCCAGAATGGCCCAGAGGTCCCTGGGGTCCCTGGGTCCCCAAGGGGGCCCAGGGGTCCCTGGGCCCCAGAATGGCCCAGAGGTCCCTGGGGTCCCTGGGTCCCCAAGGGGGCCCAGGGGTCCCTGGGCCCCAGAATGGCCCAGAGGTCCCTGGGGTCCCTGGGTCCCCAAGGGGGCCCAGGGGTCCCTGGGCCCCAGAATGGCCCAGAGGTCCCTGGGGTCCCTGGGTCCCCAAGGGGGCCCAGGGGTCCCTGGGCCCCAGAATGGCCCAGAGGTCCCTGGGGTCCCTGGGTCCCCAAGGGGGCCCAGGGGTCCCTGGGCCCCAGAATGGCCCAGAGGTCCCTGGGGTCCCTGGGTCCCCAAGGGGGCCCAGGGGTCCCTGGGCCCCAGAATGGCCCAGAGGTCCCTGGGGTCCCTGGGTCCCCAAGGGGGCCCAGGGGTCCCTGGGCCCCAGAATGGCCCAGAGGTCCCTGGGGTCCCTGGGTCCCCAAGGGGGCCCAGGGGTCCCTGGGCCCCAGAATGGCCCAGAGGTCCCTGGGGTCCCTGGGTCCCCAAGGGGGCCCAGGGGTCCCTGGGCCCCAGAATGGCCCAGAGGTCCCTGGGGTCCCTGGGTCCCCAAGGGGGCCCAGGGGTCCCTGGGCCCCAGAATGGCCCAGAGGTCCCTGGGGTCCCTGGGTCCCCAAGGGGGCCCAGGGGTCCCTGGGCCCCAGAATGGCCCAGAGGTCCCTGGGGTCCCTGGGTCCCCAAGGGGGCCCAGGGGTCCCTGGGCCCCAGAATGGCCCAGAGGTCCCTGGGGTCCCTGGGTCCCCAAGGGGGCCCAGGGGTCCCTGGGCCCCAGAATGGCCCAGAGGTCCCTGGGGTCCCTGGGTCCCCAAGGGGGCCCAGGGGTCCCTGGGCCCCAGAATGGCCCAGAGGTCCCTGGGGTCCCTGGGTCCCCAAGGGGGCCCAGGGGTCCCTGGGCCCCAGAATGGCCCAGAGGTCCCTGGGGTCCCTGGGTCCCCAAGGGGGCCCAGGGGTCCCTGGGCCCCAGAATGGCCCAGAGGTCCCTGGGGTCCCTGGGTCCCCAAGGGGGCCCAGGGGTCCCTGGGCCCCAGAATGGCCCAGAGGTCCCTGGGGTCCCTGGGTCCCCAAGGGGGCCCAGGGGTCCCTGGGCCCCAGAATGGCCCAGAGGTCCCTGGGGTCCCTGGGTCCCCAAGGGGGCCCAGGGTCCCAGGGGTCCCTGGGCCCCAGAATGGCCCAGAGGTCCCTGGGGTCCCTGGGTCCCATATGGGGCCAAGAGGTTTCTGGGGTCCCTGGGTCCCAGTCCCTGGGGTCCCTGGGTCCCCAAGGGTGCCCAGGGTCCCAGGGGTCCCTGGGCCCCAGAATGGCCCAGAGGTCCCTGGGGTCCCTGGGCCCCAGAATGGCCCAGAGGTCCCTGGGGTCCCTGGGTCCCCAAGGGGGCCCAGGGTCCCAGGGGTCCCTGGGCCCCAGAATGGCCCAGAGGTCCCTGGGGTCCCTGGGTCCCTGGGCCCCAGAATGGCCCAGAGGTCCCTGGGGTCCCTGGGTCCCCAAGGGGGCCCAGGGTCCCAGGGGTCCCTGGGCCCCAGAATGGCCCAGAGGTCCCTGGGGTCCCTGGGTCCCCAAGGGGGCCCAGGGTCCCAGGGGTCCCTGGGCCCCAGAATGGCCCAGAGGTCCCTGGGGTCCCTGGGTCCCCAAGGGGGCCCAGGGTCCCAGGGGTCCCTGGGCCCCAGAATGGCCCAGAGGTCCCTGGGGTCCCTGGGCCCCAGAATGGCCCAGAGGTCCATGGGCCCCAGAATGGCCCAGAGGTCCCTGGGGTCCCTGGGTCCCAGAATGGCCCAGAGGTCCCTGGGGTCCCTGGGTCCCCAAGGGGGCCAAGAGGTTTTTGGGGTCCCTGGGTCCCAGTCCCTGGTGTCCCTGGGTCCCCAAGGGGGCCCAGGGTCCCAGGGGTCCCTGGGCCCCAGAATGGCCCAGAGGTCCCTGGGGTCCCTGGTTCCCCAATGGGGCCAAGAGGTTTCTGGGGTCCCTGGGACCCGGAATGGCCCAGAGGTCCCTGGGGTCCCTGGGTCCCCAAGGGGGCCCAGGGTCCCAGGGGTCCCTGGGCCCCAGAATGGCCCAGAGGTCCCTGGGGTCCCTGGGTCCCCAAGGGGGCCCAGGGTCCCAGGGGTCCCTGGGCCCCAGAATGGCCCAGAGGTCCCTGGGGTCCCTGGGTCCCCAAGGGGGCCCAGGGTCCCAGGGGTCCCTGGGCCCCAGAATGGCCCAGAGGTCCCTGGGGTCCCTGGGTCCCCAAGGGGGCCCAGGGTCCCAGGGGTCCCTGGGCCCCAGAATGGCCCAGAGGTCCCTGGGGTCCCTGGGTCCCCAAGGGGGCCCAGGGTCCCAGGAGTCCCTGGGCCCCAGAATGGCCCAGAGGTCCCTGGGGTCCCTGGGTCCCCAAGGGGGCCCAGGGTCCCAGGGGTCCCTGGGCCCCAGAATGGCCCAGAGGTCCCTGGGGTCCCTGGGCCCCAGAATGGCCCAGAGGTCCATGGGCCCCAGAATGGCCCAGAGGTCCCTGGGGTCCCTGGGTCCCCAAGGGGGCCCAGGGTCCCAGGGGTCCCTGGGCCCCAGAATGGCCCAGAGGTCCCTGGGGTCCCTGGGTCCCCAAGGGGGCCAAGAGGTTTTTGGGGTCCCTGGGTCCCAGTCCCTGGGGTCCCTGGGTCCCCAAGGGGGCCCAGGGTCCCAGGGGTCCCTGGGCCCCAGAATGGCCCAGAGGTCCCTGGGGTCCCTGGTTCCCCAATGGGGCCAAGAGGTTTCTGGGGTCCCTGGGACCCAGAATGGCCCAGAGGTCCCTGGGGTCCCTGGGTCCCCAAGGGGGCCCAGGGTCCCAGGGGTCCCTGGGCCCCAGAATGGCCCAGAGGTCCCTGGGGTCCCTGGGTCCCCAAGGGGGCCCAGGGGTCCCTGGGCCCCAGAATGGCCCAGAGGTCCCTGGGGTCCCTGGGTCCCCAAGGGGGCCCAGGGGTCCCTGGGCCCCAGAATGGCCCAGAGGTCCCTGGGGTCCCTGGGTCCCCAAGGGGGCCCAGGGGTCCCTGGGCCCCAGAATGGCCCAGAGGTCCCTGGGGTCCCTGGGTCCCCAAGGGGGCCCAGGGGTCCCTGGGCCCCAGAATGGCCCAGAGGTCCCTGGGGTCCCTGGGTCCCCAAGGGGGCCCAGGGGTCCCTGGGCCCCAGAATGGCCCAGAGGTCCCTGGGGTCCCTGGGTCCCCAAGGGGGCCCAGGGGTCCCTGGGCCCCAGAATGGCCCAGAGGTCCCTGGGGTCCCTGGGTCCCCAAGGGGGCCCAGGGGTCCCTGGGCCCCAGAATGGCCCAGAGGTCCCTGGGGTCCCTGGGTCCCCAAGGGGGCCCAGGGGTCCCTGGGCCCCAGAATGGCCCAGAGGTCCCTGGGGTCCCTGGGTCCCCAAGGGGGCCCAGGGGTCCCTGGGCCCCAGAATGGCCCAGAGGTCCCTGGGGTCCCTGGGTCCCCAAGGGGGCCCAGGGTCCCAGGGGTCCCTGGGCCCCAGAATGGCCCAGAGGTCCCTGGGGTCCCTGGGTCCCCAAGGGGGCCCAGGGGTCCCTGGGCCCCAGAATGGCCCAGAGGTCCCTGGGGTCCCTGGGTCCCCAAGGGGGCCCAGGGTCCCAGGGGTCCCTGGGCCCCAGAATGGCCCAGAGGTCCCTGGGGTCCCTGGGTCCCCAAGGGGGCCCAGGGTCCCAGGGGTCCCTGGGCCCCAGAATGGCCCAGAGGTCCCTGGGGTCCCTGGGTCCCCAAGGGGGCCCAGGGTCCCAGGGGTCCCTGGGCCCCAGAATGGCCCAGAGGTCCCTGGGGTCCCTGGGTCCCATATGGGGCCAAGAGGTTTCTGGGGTCCCTGGGTCCCAGTCCCTGGGGTCCCTGGGTCCCCAAGGGTGCCCAGGGTCCCAGGGGTCCCTGGGCCCCAGAATGGCCCAGAGGTCCCTGGGGTCCCTGGGCCCCAGAATGGCCCAGAGGTCCCTGGGGTCCCTGGGTCCCCAAGGGGGCCCAGGGTCCCAGGGGTCCCTGGGCCCCAGAATGGCCCAGAGGTCCCTGGGGTCCCTGGGTCCCTGGGCCCCAGAATGGCCCAGAGGTCCCTGGGGTCCCTGGGTCCCCAAGGGGGCCCAGGGTCCCAGGGGTCCCTGGGCCCCAGAATGGCCCAGAGGTCCCTGGGGTCCCTGGGTCCCCAAGGGGGCCCAGGGTCCCAGGGGTCCCTGGGCCCCAGAATGGCCCAGAGGTCCCTGGGGTCCCTGGGTCCCCAAGGGGGCCCAGGGTCCCAGGGGTCCCTGGGCCCCAGAATGGCCCAGAGGTCCCTGGGGTCCCTGGGCCCCAGAATGGCCCAGAGGTCCATGGGCCCCAGAATGGCCCAGAGGTCCCTGGGGTCCCTGGGTCCCAGAATGGCCCAGAGGTCCCTGGGGTCCCTGGGTCCCCAAGGGGGCCAAGAGGTTTTTGGGGTCCCTGGGTCCCAGTCCCTGGTGTCCCTGGGTCCCCAAGGGGGCCCAGGGTCCCAGGGGTCCCTGGGCCCCAGAATGGCCCAGAGGTCCCTGGGGTCCCTGGTTCCCCAATGGGGCCAAGAGGTTTCTGGGGTCCCTGGGACCCGGAATGGCCCAGAGGTCCCTGGGGTCCCTGGGTCCCCAAGGGGGCCCAGGGTCCCAGGGGTCCCTGGGCCCCAGAATGGCCCAGAGGTCCCTGGGGTCCCTGGGTCCCCAAGGGGGCCCAGGGTCCCAGGGGTCCCTGGGCCCCAGAATGGCCCAGAGGTCCCTGGGGTCCCTGGGTCCCCAAGGGGGCCCAGGGTCCCAGGGGTCCCTGGGCCCCAGAATGGCCCAGAGGTCCCTGGGGTCCCTGGGTCCCCAAGGGGGCCCAGGGTCCCAGGGGTCCCTGGGCCCCAGAATGGCCCAGAGGTCCCTGGGGTCCCTGGGTCCCCAAGGGGGCCCAGGGTCCCAGGAGTCCCTGGGCCCCAGAATGGCCCAGAGGTCCCTGGGGTCCCTGGGTCCCCAAGGGGGCCCAGGGTCCCAGGGGTCCCTGGGCCCCAGAATGGCCCAGAGGTCCCTGGGGTCCCTGGGCCCCAGAATGGCCCAGAGGTCCATGGGCCCCAGAATGGCCCAGAGGTCCCTGGGGTCCCTGGGTCCCCAAGGGGGCCCAGGGTCCCAGGGGTCCCTGGGCCCCAGAATGGCCCAGAGGTCCCTGGGGTCCCTGGGTCCCCAAGGGGGCCAAGAGGTTTTTGGGGTCCCTGGGTCCCAGTCCCTGGGGTCCCTGGGTCCCCAAGGGGGCCCAGGGTCCCAGGGGTCCCTGGGCCCCAGAATGGCCCAGAGGTCCCTGGGGTCCCTGGTTCCCCAATGGGGCCAAGAGGTTTCTGGGGTCCCTGGGACCCAGAATGGCCCAGAGGTCCCTGGGGTCCCTGGGTCCCCAAGGGGGCCTAGGGTCCCAGGGGTCCCTGGGCCCCAGAATGGCCCAGAGGTCCCTGGGGTCCCTGGGTCCCCAAGGGGGCCCAGGGTCCCAGGGGTCCCTGGGCCCCAGAATGGCCCAGAGGTCCCTGGGGTCCCTGGGTCCCCAAGGGGGCCCAGGGTCCCAGGGGTCCCTGGGCCCCAGAATGGCCCAGAGGTCCCTGGGGTCCCTGGGTCCCCAATGGGGCCAAGAGGTTTCTGGGGTCCCTGGGTCCCAGTCCCTGGGTCCCTGAGTCCCCAAGTGGGCCCAGGGTCCCAGGGGTCCCTGGGCCCCAGAATGGCCCAGAGGTCCCCGGGGTCCCTGGGTCCCCAAGGGGGCCCAGAGGTCCCCGGGGTCCCTGGGTCCCCAAGGGGGCCCAGAGGTCCCCGGGGTCCCTGGGCCCCAGAATGGCCCAGAGGTCCCCGGGGTCCCTGGGTCCCCAAGGGGGCCCAGAGGTCCCCGGGGTCCCTGGGCCCCAGAATGGCCCAGAGGTCCCCGGGGTCCCTGGGTCCCCAAGGGGGCCCAGAGGTCCCCGGGGTCCCTGGGCCCCAGAATGGCCCAGAGGTCCCCGGGGTCCCTGGGTCCCCAAGGGGGCCCAGAGGTCCCCGGGGTCCCTGGGCCCCAGAATGGCCCAGAGGTCCCCGGGGTCCCTGGGTCCCCAAGGGGGCCCAGAGGTCCCCGGGGTCCCTGGGCCCCAGAATGGCCCAGAGGTCCCCGGGGTCCCTGGGTCCCCAAGGGGGACCAGAGGTCCCCGGGGTCCCTGGGCCCCAGAATGGCCCAGAGGTCCCCGGGGTCCCTGGGTCCCCAAGGGGGCCCAGAGGTCCCCGGGGTCCCTGGGCCCCAGAATGGCCCAGAGGTCCCCGGGGTCCCTGGGTCCCCAAGGGGGCCCAGAGGTCCCCGGGGTCCCTGGGCCCCAGAATGGCCCAGAGGTCCCCGGGGTCCCTGGGTCCCCAAGGGGGCCCAGAGGTCCCCGGGGTCCCTGGGCCCCAGAATGGCCCAGAGGTCCCCGGGGTCCCTGGGTCCCCAAGGGGGCCCAGAGGTCCCCGGGGTCCCTGGGCCCCAGAATGGCCCAGAGGTCCCCGGGGTCCCTGGGCCCCAGAATGGCCCAGAGGTCCCCGGGGTCCCTGGGTCCCCAAGGGGGCCCAGGGTCCCCAGGGGTCCCTGGGCCCCAGAATGGCCCAGAGGTCCCCGGGGTCCCTGGGTCCCCAAGGGGGCCCAGGGTCCCCAGGGGTCCCTGGGCCCCAGAATGGCCCAGAGGTCCCCGGGGTCCCTGGGTCCCCAAGGGGGCCCAGGGTCCCCAGGGGTCCCTGGGCCCCAGAATGGCCCAGAGGTCCCCGGGGTCCCTGGGTCCCCAAGGGGGCCCAGGGTCCCCAGGGGTCCCTGGGCCCCAGAATGGCCCAGAGGTCCCCGGGGTCCCTGGGTCCCCAAGGGGGCCCAGGGTCCCCAGGGGTCCCTGGGCCCCAGAATGGCCCAGAGGTCCCCGGGGTCCCTGGGTCCCCAAGGGGGCCCAGGGTCCCCAGGGGTCCCTGGGCCCCAGAATGGCCCAGAGGTCCCCGGGGTCCCTGGGCCCCAGAATGGCCCAGAGGTCCCCAGGGGTCCCTGGGCCCCAGAATGGCCCAGAGGTCCCCGGGGTCCCTGGGTCCCCAAGGGGGCCCAGGGTCCCCAGGGGTCCCTGGGCCCCAGAATGGGCCAGAGGTCCCCGGGGTCCCTGGGTCCCCAAGGGGGCCCAGGGTCCCCAGGGGTCCCTGGGCCCCAGAATGGCCCAGAGGTCCCCGGGGTCCCTGGGTCCCCAAGGGGGCCCAGGGTCCCCAGGGGTCCCTGGGCCCCAGAATGGCCCAGAGGTCCCCGGGGTCCCTGGGTCCCCAAGGGGGCCCAGGGTCCCCAGGGGTCCCTGGGCCCCAGAATGGCCCAGAGGTCCCCGGGGTCCCTGGGTCCCCAAGGGGGCCCAGGGTCCCCAGGGGTCCCTGGGCCCCAGAATGGCCCAGAGGTCCCCGGGGTCCCTGGGTCCCCAAGGGGGCCCAGGGTCCCCAGGGGTCCCTGGGCCCCAGAATGGCCCAGAGGTCCCCGGGGTCCCTGGGTCCCCAAGGGGGCCCAGGGTCCCCAGGGGTCCCTGGGCCCCAGAATGGCCCAGAGGTCCCCGGGGTCCCTGGGTCCCCAAGGGGGCCCAGGGTCCCCAGGGGTCCCTGGGCCCCAGAATGGCCCAGAGGTCCCCGGGGTCCCTGGGTCCCCAAGGGGGCCCAGGGTCCCCAGGGGTCCCTGGGCCCCAGAATGGCCCAGAGGTCCCCGGGGTCCCTGGGTCCCCAAGGGGGCCCAGGGTCCCCAGGGGTCCCTGGGCCCCAGAATGGCCCAGAGGTCCCCGGGGTCCCTGGGTCCCCAAGGGGGCCCAGGGTCCCCAGGGGTCCCTGGGCCCCAGAATGGCCCAGAGGTCCCCGGGGTCCCTGGGTCCCCAAGGGGGCCCAGGGTCCCCAGGGGTCGCTGGGCCCCAGAATGGCCCAGAGGTCCCCGGGGTCCCTGGGCCCCAGAATGGCCCAGAGGTCCCTGGGGTCCCTGGGTCCCCAAGGGGGCCCAGGGTCCCCGGGGTCCCTGGGCCCCAGAATGGCCCAGAGGTCCCTGGGGTCCCTGGGTCCCCAATGGGGCCAAGAGGTTTCTGGGGTCCCTGGGTCCCAGTCCCTGGGTCCCTGAGTCCCCAAGTGGGCCCAGGGTCCCAGGGGTCCCTGGGCCCCAGAATGGCCCAGAGGTCCCTGGGGTCCCTGGGTCCCCAAGGGGGCCCAGGGTCCCAGGGGTCCCTGGGCCCCAGAATGGCCCAGAGGTCCCTGGGGTCCCTGGGTCCCCAATGGGGCCAAGAGGTTTCTGGGGTCCCAGGGGTCCCTGGGCCCCAGAATGGCCCAGAGGTCCCTGGGGTCCCTGGGTCCCCAAGGGGGCCCAGGGTCCCAGGGGTCCCTGGGCCCCAGAATGGCCCAGAGGTCCCTGGGGTCCCTGGGTCCCCAAGGGGGCCCAGGGTCCCAGGGGTCCCTGGGCCCCAGAATGGCCCAGAGGTCCCTGGGGTCCCTGGGTCCCCAAGGGGGCCCAGGGTCCCAGGGGTCCCTGGGCCCCAGAATGGCCCAGAGGTCCCTGGGGTCCCTGGGTCCCCAAGGGGGCCCAGGGTCCCAGGGGTCCCTGGGCCCCAGAATGGCCCAGAGGTCCCTGGGGTCCCTGGGTCCCCAAGGGGGCCCAGGGTCCCAGGGGTCCCTGGGCCCCAGAATGGCCCAGAGGTCCCTGGGGTCCCTGGGTCCCCAAGGGGGCCCAGGGTCCCAGGGGTCCCTGGGCCCCAGAATGGCCCAGAGGTCCCTGGGGTCCCTGGGTCCCCAAGGGGGCCCAGGGTCCCAGGGGTCCCTGGGCCCCAGAATGGCCCAGAGGTCCCTGGGGTCCCTGGGTCCCCAAGGGGGCCCAGGGTCCCAGGGGTCCCTGGGCCCCAGAATGGCCCAGAGGTCCCTGGGGTCCCTGGGTCCCCAAGGGGGCCCAGGGTCCCAGGGGTCCCTGGGCCCCAGAATGGCCCAGAGGTCCCTGGGGTCCCTGGGTCCCCAAGGGGGCCCAGGGTCCCAGGGGTCCCTGGGCCCCAGAATGGCCCAGAGGTCCCTGGGGTCCCTGGGTCCCCAAGGGGGCCCAGGGTCCCAGGGGTCCCTGGGCCCCAGAATGGCCCAGAGGTCCCTGGGGTCCCTGGGTCCCCAAGGGGGCCCAGGGTCCCAGGGGTCCCTGGGCCCCAGAATGGCCCAGGGTCCCAGGGGTCCCTGGGCCCCAGAATGGCCCAGAGGTCCCTGGGGTCCCTGGGTCCCCAAGGGGGCCCAGGGTCCCAGGGGTCCCTGGGCCCCAGAATGGCCCAGGGTCCCTGGGGTCCCTGGGTCCCCAAGGGGGCCCAGGGTCCCAGGGGTCCCTGGGCCCCAGAATGGCCCAGAGGTCCCTGGGGTCCCTGGGTCCCCAAGGGGGCCCAGGGTCCCAGGGGTCCCTGGGCCCCAGAATGGCCCAGAGGTCCCTGGGGTCCCTGGGTCCCCAAGGGGGCCCAGGGTCCCAGGGGTCCCTGGGCCCCAGAATGGCCCAGAGGTCCCTGGGGTCCCTGGGTCCCCAAGGGGGCCCAGGGTCCCAGGGGTCCCTGGGCCCCAGAATGGCCCAGAGGTCCCTGGGGTCCCTGGGTCCCCAAGGGGGCCCAGGGTCCCAGGGGTCCCTGGGCCCCAGAATGGCCCAGAGGTCCCTGGGGTCCCTGGGTCCCCAAGGGGGCCCAGGGTCCCAGGGGTCCCTGGGCCCCAGAATGGCCCAGAGGTCCCTGGGGTCCCTGGGTCCCCAAGGGGGCCCAGGGTCCCAGGGGTCCCTGGGCCCCAGAATGGCCCAGAGGTCCCTGGGGTCCCTGGGTCCCCAAGGGGGCCCAGGGTCCCAGGGGTCCCTGGGCCCCAGAATGGCCCAGAGGTCCCTGGGGTCCCTGGGTCCCCAATGGGGCCAAGAGGTTTCTGGGGTCCCTGGTTCCCAGTCCCTGGGTCCCTGAGTCCCCAAGTGGGCCCAGGGTCCCAGGGGTCCCTGGGCCCCAGAATGGCCCAGAGGTCCCTGGGGTCCCTGGGTCCCCAAGGGGGCCAAGGGTCCCAGGGGTCCCTGGGCCCCAGAATGGCCCAGAGGTCCCTGGGGTCCCTGGGTCCCCAATGGGGCCAAGAGGTTTCTGGGGTCCCTGGGTCCCAGTCCCTGGGGTCCCTGAGTCCCCAAGGGGGCCCAGGGTCCCAGGGGTCCCTGGGCCCCAGAATGGCCCAGAGGTCCCTGGGGTCCCTGGGTCCCCAAGGGGGCCCAGGGTCCCAGGGGTCCCTGGGCCCCAGAATGGCCCAGAGGTCCCTGGGGTCCCTGGGTCCCCAAGGGGGCCCAGGGTCCCAGGGGTCCCTGGGCCCCAGAATGGCCCAGAGGTCCCTGGGGTCCCTGGGTCCCCAAGGGGGCCCAGGGTCCCAGGGGTCCCTGGGCCCCAGAATGGCCCAGAGGTCCCTGGGGTCCCTGGGTCCCCAAGGGGGCCCAGGGTCCCAGGGGTCCCTGGGCCCCAGAATGGCCCAGAGGTCCCTGGGGTCCCTGGGTCCCCAATGGGGCCAAGAGGTTTCTGGGGTCCCTGGGTCCCAGTCCCTTGGGTCCCTGGGTCCCCAAGGGGGCCCAGGGTCCCAGGGGTCCCTGGGCCCCAGAATGGCCCAGAGGTCCCTGGGGTCCCTGGGTCCCCAAGGGGGCCCTGGGTCCCAGGGGTCCCTGGGCCCCAGAATGGCCCAGAGGTCCCTGGGGTCCCTGGGTCCCCAAGGGGGCCCAGGGTCCCAGGGGTCCCTGGGCCCCAGAATGGCCCAGAGGTCCCTGGGGTCCCTGGGTCCCCAAGGGGGCCCAGGGTCCCAGGGGTCCCTGGGCCCCAGAATGGCCCAGAGGTCCCTGGGGTCCCTGGGTCCCCAAGGGGGCCCAGGGTCCCAGGGGTCCCTGGGCCCCAGAATGGCCCAGAGGTCCCTGGGGTCCCTGGGTCCCCAAGGGGGCCCAGGGTCCCAGGGGTCCCTGGGCCCCAGAATGGCCCAGAGGTCCCTGGGGTCCCTGGGTCCCCAAGGGGGCCCAGGGTCCCAGGGGTCCCTGGGCCCCAGAATGGCCCAGGGTCCCAGGGGTCCCTGGGCCCCAGAATGGCCCAGAGGTCCCTGGGGTCCCTGGGTCCCCAAGGGGGCCCAGGGTCCCAGGGGTCCCTGGGCCCCAGAATGGCCCAGGGTCCCTGGGGTCCCTGGGTCCCCAAGGGGGCCCAGGGTCCCAGGGGTCCCTGGGCCCCAGAATGGCCCAGAGGTCCCTGGGGTCCCTGGGTCCCCAAGGGGGCCCAGGGTCCCAGGGGTCCCTGGGCCCCAGAATGGCCCAGAGGTCCCTGGGGTCCCTGGGTCCCCAAGGGGGCCCAGGGTCCCAGGGGTCCCTGGGCCCCAGAATGGCCCAGAGGTCCCTGGGGTCCCTGGGTCCCCAAGGGGGCCCAGGGTCCCAGGGGTCCCTGGGCCCCAGAATGGCCCAGAGGTCCCTGGGGTCCCTGGGTCCCCAATGGGGCCAAGAGGTTTCTGGGGTCCCTGGTTCCCAGTCCCTGGGTCCCTGAGTCCCCAAGTGGGCCCAGGGTCCCAGGGGTCCCTGGGCCCCAGAATGGCCCAGAGGTCCCTGGGGTCCCTGGGTCCCCAAGGGGGCCAAGGGTCCCAGGGGTCCCTGGGCCCCAGAATGGCCCAGAGGTCCCTGGGGTCCCTGGGTCCCCAATGGGGCCAAGAGGTTTCTGGGGTCCCTGGGTCCCAGTCCCTGGGGTCCCTGAGTCCCCAAGGGGGCCCAGGGTCCCAGGGGTCCCTGGGCCCCAGAATGGCCCAGAGGTCCCTGGGGTCCCTGGGTCCCCAAGGGGGCCCAGGGTCCCAGGGGTCCCTGGGCCCCAGAATGGCCCAGAGGTCCCTGGGGTCCCTGGGTCCCCAAGGGGGCCCAGGGTCCCAGGGGTCCCTGGGCCCCAGAATGGCCCAGAGGTCCCTGGGGTCCCTGGGTCCCCAAGGGGGCCCAGGGTCCCAGGGGTCCCTGGGCCCCAGAATGGCCCAGAGGTCCCTGGGGTCCCTGGGTCCCCAAGGGGGCCCAGGGTCCCAGGGGTCCCTGGGCCCCAGAATGGCCCAGAGGTCCCTGGGGTCCCTGGGTCCCCAAGGGGGCCCAGGGTCCCAGGGGTCCCTGGGCCCCAGAATGGCCCAGAGGTCCCTGGGGTCCCTGGGTCCCCAAGGGGGCCCAGGGTCCCAGGGGTCCCTGGGCCCCAGAATGGCCCAGAGGTCCCTGGGGTCCCTGGGTCCCCAAGGGGGCCCAGGGTCCCAGGGGTCCCTGGGCCCCAGAATGGCCCAGAGGTCCCTGGGGTCCCTGGGTCCCCAAGGGGGCCCAGGGTCCCAGGGGTCCCTGGGCCCCAGAATGGCCCAGAGGTCCCTGGGGTCCCTGGGTCCCCAAGGGGGCCCAGGGTCCCAGGGGTCCCTGGGCCCCAGAATGGCCCAGAGGTCCCTGGGGTCCCTGGGTCCCCAAGGGGGCCCAGGGTCCCAGGGGTCCCTGGGCCCCAGAATGGCCCAGAGGTCCCTGGGGTCCCTGGGTCCCCAAGGGGGCCCAGGGTCCCAGGGGTCCCTGGGCCCCAGAATGGCCCAGAGGTCCCTGGGGTCCCTGGGTCCCCAAGGGGGCCCAGGGTCCCAGGGGTCCCTGGGCCCCAGAATGGCCCAGAGGTCCCTGGGGTCCCTGGGTCCCCAAGGGGGCCCAGGGTCCCAGGGGTCCCTGGGCCCCAGAATGGCCCAGAGGTCCCTGGGGTCCCTGGGTCCCCAAGGGGGCCCAGGGTCCCAGGGGTCCCTGGGCCCCAGAATGGCCCAGAGGTCCCTGGGGTCCCTGGGTCCCCAAGGGGGCCCAGGGTCCCAGGGGTCCCTGGGCCCCAGAATGGCCCAGAGGTCCCTGGGGTCCCTGGGTCCCCAAGGGGGCCCAGGGTCCCAGGGGTCCCTGGGCCCCAGAATGGCCCAGAGGTCCCTGGGGTCCCTGGGTCCCCAAGGGGGCCCAGGGTCCCAGGGGTCCCTGGGCCCCAGAATGGCCCAGAGGTCCCTGGGGTCCCTGGGTCCCCAAGGGGGCCCAGGGTCCCAGGGGTCCCTGGGCCCCAGAATGGCCCAGAGGTCCCTGGGGTCCCTGGGTCCCCAAGGGGGCCCAGGGTCCCAGGGGTCCCTGGGCCCCAGAATGGCCCAGAGGTCCCTGGGGTCCCTGGGTCCCCAAGGGGGCCCAGGGTCCCAGGGGTCCCTGGGCCCCAGAATGGCCCAGAGGTCCCTGGGGTCCCTGGGTCCCCAAGGGGGCCCAGGGTCCCAGGGGTCCCTGGGCCCCAGAATGGCCCAGAGGTCCCTGGGGTCCCTGGGTCCCCAAGGGGGCCCAGGGTCCCAGGGGTCCCTGGGCCCCAGAATGGCCCAGAGGTCCCTGGGGTCCCTGGGTCCCCAAGGGGGCCCAGGGTCCCAGGGGTCCCTGGGCCCCAGAATGGCCCAGAGGTCCCTGGGGTCCCTGGGTCCCCAAGGGGGCCCAGGGTCCCAGGGGTCCCTGGGCCCCAGAATGGCCCAGAGGTCCCTGGGGTCCCTGGGTCCCCAAGGGGGCCCAGGGTCCCAGGGGTCCCTGGGCCCCAGAATGGCCCAGAGGTCCCTGGGGTCCCTGGGTCCCCAAGGGGGCCCAGGGTCCCAGGGGTCCCTGGGCCCCAGAATGGCCCAGAGGTCCCTGGGGTCCCTGGGTCCCCAAGGGGGCCCAGGGTCCCAGGGGTCCCTGGGCCCCAGAATGGCCCAGAGGTCCCTGGGGTCCCTGGGTCCCCAAGGGGGCCCAGGGTCCCAGGGGTCCCTGGGCCCCAGAATGGCCCAGAGGTCCCTGGGGTCCCTGGGTCCCCAAGGGGGCCCAGGGTCCCAGGGGTCCCTGGGCCCCAGAATGGCCCAGAGGTCCCTGGGGTCCCTGGGTCCCCAAGGGGGCCCAGGGTCCCAGGGGTCCCTGGGCCCCAGAATGGCCCAGAGGTCCCTGGGGTCCCTGGGTCCCCAAGGGGGCCCAGGGTCCCAGGGGTCCCTGGGCCCCAGAATGGCCCAGAGGTCCCTGGGGTCCCTGGGTCCCCAAGGGGGCCCAGGGTCCCAGGGGTCCCTGGGCCCCAGAATGGCCCAGAGGTCCCTGGGGTCCCTGGGTCCCCAAGGGGGCCCAGGGTCCCAGGGGTCCCTGGGCCCCAGAATGGCCCAGAGGTCCCTGGGGTCCCTGGGTCCCCAAGGGGGCCCAGGGTCCCAGGGGTCCCTGGGCCCCAGAATGGCCCAGAGGTCCCTGGGGTCCCTGGGTCCCCAAGGGGGCCCAGGGTCCCAGGGGTCCCTGGGCCCCAGAATGGCCCAGAGGTCCCTGGGGTCCCTGGGTCCCCAAGGGGGCCCAGGGTCCCAGGGGTCCCTGGGCCCCAGAATGGCCCAGAGGTCCCTGGGGTCCCTGGGTCCCCAAGGGGGCCCAGGGTCCCAGGGGTCCCTGGGCCCCAGAATGGCCCAGAGGTCCCTGGGGTCCCTGGGTCCCCAAGGGGGCCCAGGGTCCCAGGGGTCCCTGGGCCCCAGAATGGCCCAGAGGTCCCTGGGGTCCCTGGGTCCCCAAGGGGGCCCAGGGTCCCAGGGGTCCCTGGGCCCCAGAATGGCCCAGAGGTCCCTGGGGTCCCTGGGTCCCCAAGGGGGCCCAGGGTCCCAGGGGTCCCTGGGCCCCAGAATGGCCCAGAGGTCCCTGGGGTCCCTGGGTCCCCAAGGGGGCCCAGGGTCCCAGGGGTCCCTGGGCCCCAGAATGGCCCAGAGGTCCCTGGGGTCCCTGGGTCCCCAAGGGGGCCCAGGGTCCCAGGGGTCCCTGGGCCCCAGAATGGCCCAGAGGTCCCTGGGGTCCCTGGGTCCCCAAGGGGGCCCAGGGTCCCAGGGGTCCCTGGGCCCCAGAATGGCCCAGAGGTCCCTGGGGTCCCTGGGTCCCCAAGGGGGCCCAGGGTCCCAGGGGTCCCTGGGCCCCAGAATGGCCCAGAGGTCCCTGGGGTCCCTGGGTCCCCAAGGGGGCCCAGGGTCCCAGGGGTCCCTGGGCCCCAGAATGGCCCAGAGGTCCCTGGGGTCCCTGGGTCCCCAAGGGGGCCCAGGGTCCCAGGGGTCCCTGGGCCCCAGAATGGCCCAGAGGTCCCTGGGGTCCCTGGGTCCCCAAGGGGGCCCAGGGTCCCAGGGGTCCCTGGGCCCCAGAATGGCCCAGAGGTCCCTGGGGTCCCTGGGTCCCCAAGGGGGCCCAGGGTCCCAGGGGTCCCTGGGCCCCAGAATGGCCCAGAGGTCCCTGGGGTCCCTGGGTCCCCAAGGGGGCCCAGGGTCCCAGGGGTCCCTGGGCCCCAGAATGGCCCAGAGGTCCCTGGGGTCCCTGGGTCCCCAAGGGGGCCCAGGGTCCCAGGGGTCCCTGGGCCCCAGAATGGCCCAGAGGTCCCTGGGGTCCCTGGGTCCCCAAGGGGGCCCAGGGTCCCAGGGGTCCCTGGGCCCCAGAATGGCCCAGAGGTCCCTGGGGTCCCTGGGTCCCCAAGGGGGCCCAGGGTCCCAGGGGTCCCTGGGCCCCAGAATGGCCCAGAGGTCCCTGGGGTCCCTGGGTCCCCAAGGGGGCCCAGGGTCCCAGGGGTCCCTGGGCCCCAGAATGGCCCAGAGGTCCCTGGGGTCCCTGGGTCCCCAAGGGGGCCCAGGGTCCCAGGGGTCCCTGGGCCCCAGAATGGCCCAGAGGTCCCTGGGGTCCCTGGGTCCCCAAGGGGGCCCAGGGTCCCAGGGGTCCCTGGGCCCCAGAATGGCCCAGAGGTCCCTGGGGTCCCTGGGTCCCCAAGGGGGCCCAGGGTCCCAGGGGTCCCTGGGCCCCAGAATGGCCCAGAGGTCCCTGGGGTCCCTGGGTCCCCAAGGGGGCCCAGGGTCCCAGGGGTCCCTGGGCCCCAGAATGGCCCAGAGGTCCCTGGGGTCCCTGGGTCCCCAAGGGGGCCCAGGGTCCCAGGGGTCCCTGGGCCCCAGAATGGCCCAGAGGTCCCTGGGGTCCCTGGGTCCCCAAGGGGGCCCAGGGTCCCAGGGGTCCCTGGGCCCCAGAATGGCCCAGAGGTCCCTGGGGTCCCTGGGTCCCCAAGGGGGCCCAGGGTCCCAGGGGTCCCTGGGCCCCAGAATGGCCCAGAGGTCCCTGGGGTCCCTGGGTCCCCAAGGGGGCCCAGGGTCCCAGGGGTCCCTGGGCCCCAGAATGGCCCAGAGGGTCCCTGGGGTCCCTGGGTCCCCAAGGGGGCCCAGGGTCCCAGGGGTCCCTGGGCCCCAGAATGGCCCAGAGGTCCCTGGGGTCCCTGGGTCCCCAAGGGGGCCCAGGGTCCCAGGGGTCCCTGGGCCCCAGAATGGCCCAGAGGTCCCTGGGGTCCCTGGGTCCCCAAGGGGGCCCAGGGTCCCAGGGGTCCCTGGGCCCCAGAATGGCCCAGAGGTCCCTGGGGTCCCTGGGTCCCCAAGGGGGCCCAGGGTCCCAGGGGTCCCTGGGCCCCAGAATGGCCCAGAGGTCCCTGGGGTCCCTGGGTCCCCAAGGGGGCCCAGGGTCCCAGGGGTCCCTGGGCCCCAGAATGGCCCAGAGGTCCCTGGGGTCCCTGGGTCCCCAAGGGGGCCCAGGGTCCCAGGGGTCCCTGGGCCCCAGAATGGCCCAGAGGTCCCTGGGGTCCCTGGGTCCCCAAGGGGGCCCAGGGTCCCAGGGGTCCCTGGGCCCCAGAATGGCCCAGAGGTCCCTGGGGTCCCTGGGTCCCCAAGGGGGCCCAGGGTCCCAGGGGTCCCTGGGCCCCAGAATGGCCCAGAGGTCCCTGGGGTCCCTGGGTCCCCAAGGGGGCCCAGGGTCCCAGGGGTCCCTGGGCCCCAGAATGGCCCAGAGGTCCCTGGGGTCCCTGGGTCCCCAAGGGGGCCCAGGGTCCCAGGGGTCCCTGGGCCCCAGAATGGCCCAGAGGTCCCTGGGGTCCCTGGGTCCCCAAGGGGGCCCAGGGTCCCAGGGGTCCCTGGGCCCCAGAATGGCCCAGAGGTCCCTGGGGTCCCTGGGTCCCCAAGGGGGCCCAGGGTCCCAGGGGTCCCTGGGCCCCAGAATGGCCCAGAGGTCCCTGGGGTCCCTGGGTCCCCAAGGGGGCCCAGGGTCCCAGGGGTCCCTGGGCCCCAGAATGGCCCAGAGGTCCCTGGGGTCCCTGGGTCCCCAAGGGGGCCCAGGGTCCCAGGGGTCCCTGGGCCCCAGAATGGCCCAGAGGTCCCTGGGGTCCCTGGGTCCCCAAGGGGGCCCAGGGTCCCAGGGGTCCCTGGGCCCCAGAATGGCCCAGAGGTCCCTGGGGTCCCTGGGTCCCCAAGGGGGCCCAGGGTCCCAGGGGTCCCTGGGCCCCAGAATGGCCCAGAGGTCCCTGGGGTCCCTGGGTCCCCAAGGGGGCCCAGGGTCCCAGGGGTCCCTGGGCCCCAGAATGGCCCAGAGGTCCCTGGGGTCCCTGGGTCCCCAAGGGGGCCCAGGGTCCCAGGGGTCCCTGGGCCCCAGAATGGCCCAGAGGTCCCTGGGGTCCCTGGGTCCCCAAGGGGGCCCAGGGTCCCAGGGGTCCCTGGGCCCCAGAATGGCCCAGAGGTCCCTGGGGTCCCTGGGTCCCCAAGGGGGCCCAGGGTCCCAGGGGTCCCTGGGCCCCAGAATGGCCCAGAGGTCCCTGGGGTCCCTGGGTCCCCAAGGGGGCCCAGGGTCCCAGGGGTCCCTGGGCCCCAGAATGGCCCAGAGGTCCCTGGGGTCCCTGGGTCCCCAAGGGGGCCCAGGGTCCCAGGGGTCCCTGGGCCCCAGAATGGCCCAGAGGTCCCTGGGGTCCCTGGGTCCCCAAGGGGGCCCAGGGTCCCAGGGGTCCCTGGGCCCCAGAATGGCCCAGAGGTCCCTGGGGTCCCTGGGTCCCCAAGGGGGCCCAGGGTCCCAGGGGTCCCTGGGCCCCAGAATGGCCCAGAGGTCCCTGGGGTCCCTGGGTCCCCAAGGGGGCCCAGGGTCCCAGGGGTCCCTGGGCCCCAGAATGGCCCAGAGGGTCCCTGGGGTCCCTGGGTCCCCAAGGGGGCCCAGGGTCCCCAGGGGTCCCTGGGGCCCCAGAATGGCCCAGAGGTCCCTGGGGTCCCTGGGTCCCCAAGGGGGCCCAGGGTCCCAGGGGTCCCTGGGCCCCAGAATGGCCCAGAGGTCCCTGGGGTCCCTGGGTCCCCAAGGGGGGCCCAGGGTCCCAGGGGTCCCTGGGCCCCAGAATGGCCCAGAGGTCCCTGGGGTCCCTGGGTCCCCAAGGGGGCCCAGGGTCCCAGGGGTCCCTGGGCCCCAGAATGGCCCAGAGGTCCCTGGGGTCCCTGGGTCCCCAAGGGGGCCCAGGGGTCCCAGGGGGTCCCTGGGCCCCAGAATGGCCCAGAGGTCCCTGGGGTCCCCTGGGTCCCCAAGGGGGCCCAGGGTCCCAGGGGTCCCTGGGCCCCAGAATGGCCCAGAGGTCCCTGGGGTCCCTGGGTCCCCAAGGGGGCCCAGGGTCCCAGGGGTCCCTGGGCCCCAGAATGGCCCAGAGGTCCCTGGGGTCCCTGGGTCCCCAAGGGGGCCCAGGGTCCCAGGGGTCCCTGGGCCCCAGAATGGCCCAGAGGTCCCTGGGGTCCCTGGGTCCCCAAGGGGGCCCAGGGTCCCAGGGGGTCCCTGGGCCCCAGAATGGCCCAGAGGTCCCTGGGGTCCCTGGGTCCCCAAGGGGGCCCAGGGTCCCAGGGGTCCCTGGGCCCCAGAATGGCCCAGAGGTCCCTGGGGTCCCTGGGTCCCCAAGGGGGCCCAGGGTCCCAGGGGTCCCTGGGCCCCAGAATGGCCCAGAGGTCCCTGGGGTCCCTGGGTCCCCAAGGGGGCCCAGGGTCCCAGGGGGTCCCTGGGCCCCAGAATGGCCCAGAGGTCCCTGGGGTCCCTGGGTCCCCAAGGGGGCCCAGGGTCCCAGGGGTCCCTGGGCCCCAGAATGGCCCAGAGGTCCCTGGGGTCCCTGGGTCCCCAAGGGGGCCCAGGGTCCCAGGGGTCCCTGGGCCCCAGAATGGCCCAGAGGTCCCTGGGGTCCCTGGGTCCCCAAGGGGGCCCAGGGTCCCAGGGGTCCCTGGGCCCCAGAATGGCCCAGAGGTCCCTGGGGTCCCTGGGTCCCCAAGGGGGCCCAGGGTCCCAGGGGTCCCTGGGCCCCAGAATGGCCCAGAGGTCCCTGGGGTCCCTGGGTCCCCAAGGGGGCCCAGGGTCCCAGGGGTCCCTGGGCCCCAGAATGGCCCAGAGGTCCCTGGGGTCCCTGGGTCCCCAAGGGGGCCCAGGGTCCCAGGGGTCCCTGGGCCCCAGAATGGCCCAGAGGTCCCTGGGGGTCCCTGGGTCCCCAAGGGGGCCCAGGGTCCCAGGGGTCCCTGGGCCCCAGAATGGCCCAGAGGTCCCTGGGGTCCCTGGGTCCCCAAGGGGGCCCAGGGTCCCAGGGGTCCCTGGGCCCCAGAATGGCCCAGAGGTCCCTGGGGTCCCTGGGTCCCCAAGGGGGGCCCCAGGGTCCCAGGGGTCCCTGGGCCCCAGAATGGCCCAGAGGTCCCTGGGGTCCCTGGGTCCCCAAGGGGGGCCCAGGGTCCCAGGGGTCCCTGGGCCCCAGAATGGCCCAGAGGTCCCTGGGGTCCCTGGGTCCCCAAGGGGGCCCAGGGTCCCAGGGGGTCCCTGGGCCCCAGAATGGCCCAGAGGTCCCTGGGGTCCCTGGGTCCCCAAGGGGGCCCAGGGTCCCAGGGGTCCCCTGGGCCCCAGAATGGCCCAGAGGTCCCTGGGGTCCCTGGGTCCCCAAGGGGGCCCAGGGTCCCAGGGGTCCCTGGGCCCCAGAATGGCCCAGAGGTCCCTGGGGGTCCCTGGGTCCCCAAGGGGGGCCCAGGGTCCCAGGGGTCCCTGGGCCCCAGAATGGCCCAGAGGTCCCTGGGGTCCCTGGGTCCCCAAGGGGGCCCAGGGTCCCAGGGGTCCCTGGGCCCCAGAATGGCCCAGAGGTCCCTGGGGTCCCTGGGTCCCCAAGGGGGCCCAGGGTCCCAGGGGTCCCTGGGCCCCAGAATGGCCCAGAGGTCCCTGGGGGTCCCTGGGTCCCCAAGGGGGCCCAGGGTCCAGGGGTCCCTGGGCCCCAGAATGGCCCAGAGGTCCTGGGGTCCCTGGGTCCCCAAGGGGGCCCAGGGTCCCAGGGGTCCCTGGGCCCCAGAATGGCCCAGAGGTCCCTGGGGTCCCCTGGGTCCCCAAGGGGGCCCAGGGTCCCAGGGGTCCCTGGGCCCCAGAATGGCCCAGAGGTCCCT
>JAQJZF010000191.1:0-49312 GCA_028537955.1 Microtus californicus | reverse complement strand
TAACTGCAGTTTCAAAAGAAGAGTTTGGCAAGACACTTACGTTTCTATACTGTGAAATACATAAAGGAGTATAGGTATGAGCTCTTCTTGGAATTTCTGGTAAAAATCTTCTTTAAAACTATTATGTGGTTGGTAGGAATCGAACTTCTGACCTGTGGAAGGGCAAACCAAGCGCTTAACCACTGAGCTATCTCTCCAGCTGCTCTTTCTGTAGGCAAAAGACGCTGCCTTAACGTTGAGGATCACAGGATAAGGTTTTCACCTGTTGGCCCTCTTGACTGTTGGGTGCTAAGCCTCCAGAGTGCTATTGGACACTTGACTTTATCGAACTCAGCAAGAAATGCTCTTAACCACTGAGCTATCTCTCCTACCTCTCCCTTCTGTTGTCAGTAGAGGGCGCCAGGCCTCATTGCAGATGGTTGTGAGCCATTATATGGTCCCAGGAATCGAACTTCTCACATTTGGAAAGGCAGCCAATGCTCTTAACCACTAAGCTATCTCTCCAACTGTTCTTTCTGTATCCAAAAATGGCAGGAGACCTCATTGAAGATGGTTTGCCAGTATTTTCTTGAGAATTTTGCATCGATGTTCATGAGTGACATAGGTCTGTATTTGTCTTGCTTTTAAGCCTTTGTGTGGTTTATGTAATTGGGTAACTGCAGTTTCAAAAGAAGAGTTTGGCAAGACACTTACGTTTCTATACTGTGAAACACATAAAGGAGTATAGGTATGAGCTCTTCTTGGAATTTCTGGTAAAAATCTTCTTTAAAACTATTATGTGGTTGGTAGGAATCGAACTTCTGACCTGTGGAAGGGCAACCCAAGCGCTTAACCACTGAGCTATCTCTCCAGCTGCTCTTTCTGTAGGCAAAAGGGGCTGCCTTAACGTTGAGGATCACAGGATAAGGTTTTCACCTGTTGGCCCTCTTGACTCTTGGGTGCTAAGCCTCCAGAGTGCTATTGGACACTTGACATTATCGAACTCAGCAAGAAATGCTCTTAACCACTGAGCTATCTCTCCTACCTCTCCCTTCTGTTGTCAGTAGAGGGCGCCAGGCCTCATTGCAGATGGTTGTGAGCCATTATATGGTCACAGGAATCGAACTTCTACATTTGGAAAGGCAGCCAATGCTCTTAACCACTAAGCTATCTCTCCAACTGTTCTTTTTGTATCCAAAAAGGGCAGGAGACCTCATTGAAGATGGTTTGCCAGTATTTTCTTGAGAATTTTGCATCGATGTTCATGAGTGACATAGGTCTGTAATTGTCTTGCTTTTAAGCCTTTGTGTGGTTTATGTAATTGGGTAACTGCAGTTTCAAAAGAAGAGTTTGGCAAGACACTTACGTTTCTATACTGTGAAACACATAAAGGAGTATAGGTATGAGCTCTTCTTGGAATTTCTGGTAAAAATCTTCTTTAAAACTATTATGTGGTTGGTAGGAATCGAACTTCTGACCTGTGGAAGGGCAAACCAAGCGCTTAACCACTGAGCTATCTCTCCAGCTGCTCTTTCTGTAGGCAAAAGGGGCTGCCTTAACGTTGAGGATCACAGGATAAGGTTTTCACCTGTTGGCCCTCTTGACTGTTGGGTGCTAAGCCTCCAGAGTGCTATTGGACACTTGACTTTATCGAACTCAGCAAGAAATGCTCTTAACCACTGAGCTATCTCTCCTACCTCTCCCTTCTGTTGTCAGTAGAGGGCGCCAGGCCTCATTGCAGATGGTTGTGAGCCATTATATGGTCCCAGGAATCGAACTTCTCACATTTGGAAAGGCAGCCAATGCTCTTAACCACTAAGCTATCTCTCCAACTGTTCTTTCTGTATCCAAAAATGGCAGGAGACCTCATTGAAGATGGTTTGCCAGTATTTTTTTGAGAATTTTGCATCGATGTTCATGAGTGACATAGGTCTGTATTTGTCTTGCTTTTAAGCCTTTGTGTGGTTTATGTAATTGGGTAACTGCAGTTTCAAAAGAAGAGTTTGGCAAGACACTTACGTTTCTATACTGTGAAATACATAAAGGAGTATAGGTATGAGCTCTTCTTGGAATTTCTGGTAAAAATCTTCTTTAAAACTATCATGTGGTTGGTAGGAATCGAACTTCTGACCTGTGGAAGGGCAAACCAAGCGCTTAACCACTGAGCTATCTCTCCAGCTGCTCTTTCTGTAGGCAAAAGGGGCTGCCTTAACGTTGAGGATCACAGGATAAGGTTTTCACCTGTTGGCCCTCTTGACTGTTGGGTGCTAAGCCTCCAGAGTGCTATTGGACACTTGACTTTATCAAACTCAGCAAGAAATGCTCTTAACCACTGAGCTATCTCTCCTACCTCTCCCTTCTGTTGTCAGTAGAGGGCGCCAGGCCTCATTGCAGATGGTTGTGAGCCATTATATGGTCCCAGGAATCGAACTTCTCACATTTGGAAAGGCAGCCAATGCTCTTAACCACTAAGCTATCTCTCCAACTGTTCTTTCTGTATCCAAAAATGGCAGGAGACCTCATTGAAGATGGTTTGCCAGTATTTTCTTGAGAATTTTGCATCGATGTTCATGAGTGACATAGGTCTGTATTTGTCTTGCTTTTAAGCCTTTGTGTGGTTTATGTAATTGGGTAACTGCAGTTTCAAAAGAAGAGTTTGGCAAGACACTTACGTTTCTATACTGTGAAACACATAAAGGAGTATAGGTATGAGCTCTTCTTGGAATTTCTGGTAAAAATCTTCTTTAAAACTATTATGTGGTTGGTAGGAATCGAACTTCTGACCTGTGGAAGGGCAACCCAAGCGCTTAACCACTGAGCTATCTCTCCAGCTGCTCTTTCTGTAGGCAAAAGGGGCTGCCTTAACGTTGAGGATCACAGGATAAGGTTTTCACCTGTTGGCCCTCTTGACTCTTGGGTGCTAAGCCTCCAGAGTGCTATTGGACACTTGACATTATCGAACTCAGCAAGAAATGCTCTTAACCACTGAGCTATCTCTCCTACCTCTCCCTTCTGTTGTCAGTAGAGGGCGCCAGGCCTCATTGCAGATGGTTGTGAGCCATTATATGGTCACAGGAATCGAACTTCTACATTTGGAAAGGCAGCCAATGCTCTTAACCACTAAGCTATCTCTCCAACTGTTCTTTTTGTATCCAAAAAGGGCAGGAGACCTCATTGAAGATGGTTTGCCAGTATTTTCTTGAGAATTTTGCATCGATGTTCATGAGTGACATAGGTCTGTAATTGTCTTGCTTTTAAGCCTTTGTGTGGTTTATGTAATTGGGTAACTGCAGTTTCAAAAGAAGAGTTTGGCAAGACACTTACGTTTCTATACTGTGAAACACATAAAGGAGTATAGGTATGAGCTCTTCTTGGAATTTCTGGTAAAAATCTTCTTTAAAACTATTATGTGGTTGGTAGGAATCGAACTTCTGACCTGTGGAAGGGCAAACCAAGCGCTTAACCACTGAGCTATCTCTCCAGCTGCTCTTTCTGTAGGCAAAAGGGGCTGCCTTAACGTTGAGGATCACAGGATAAGGTTTTCACCTGTTGGCCCTCTTGACTGTTGGGTGCTAAGCCTCCAGAGTGCTATTGGACACTTGACTTTATCGAACTCAGCAAGAAATGCTCTTAACCACTGAGCTATCTCTCCTACCTCTCCCTTCTGTTGTCAGTAGAGGGCGCCAGGCCTCATTGCAGATGGTTGTGAGCCATTATATGGTCCCAGGAATCGAACTTCTCACATTTGGAAAGGCAGCCAATGCTCTTAACCACTAAGCTATCTCTCCAACTGTTCTTTCTGTATCCAAAAATGGCAGGAGACCTCATTGAAGATGGTTTGCCAGTATTTTTTTTGAGAATTTTGCATCGATGTTCATGAGTGACATAGGTCTGTATTTGTCTTGCTTTTAAGCCTTTGTGTGGTTTATGTAATTGGGTAACTGCAGTTTCAAAAGAAGAGTTTGGCAAGACACTTACGTTTCTATACTGTGAAATACATAAAGGAGTATAGGTATGAGCTCTTCTTGGAATTTCTGGTAAAAATCTTCTTTAAAACTATTATGTGGTTGGTAGGAATCGAACTTCTGACCTGTGGAAGGGCAAACCAAGCGCTTAACCACTGAGCTATCTCTCCAGCTGCTCTTTCTGTAGGCAAAAGGGGCTGCCTTAACGTTGAGGATCACAGGATAAGGTTTTCACCTGTTGGCCCTCTTGACTGTTGGGTGCTAAGCCTCCAGAGTGCTATTGGACACTTGACTTTATCGAACTCAGCAAGAAATGCTCTTAACCACTGAGCTATCTCTCCTACCTCTCCCTTCTGTTGTCAGTAGAGGGCGCCAGGCCTCATTGCAGATGGTTGTGAGCCATTATATGGTCACAGGAATCGAACTTCTCACATTTGGAAAGGCAGCCAATGCTCTTAACCACTAAGCTATCTCTCCAACTGTTCTTTCTGTATCCAAAAATGGCAGGAGACCTCATTGAAGATGGTTTGCCAGTATTTTCTTGAGAATTTTGCATCGATGTTCATGAGTGACATAGGTCTGTATTTGTCTTGCTTTTAAGCCTTTGTGTGGTTTATGTAATTGGGTAACTGCAGTTTCAAAAGAAGAGTTTGGCAAGACACTTACGTTTCTATACTGTGAAACACATAAAGGAGTATAGGTATGAGCACTTCTTGGAATTTCTGGTAAAAATCTTCTTTAAAACTATTATGTGGTTGGTAGGAATCGAACTTCTGACCTGTGGAAGGGCAACCCAAGCGCTTAACCACTGAGCTATCTCTCCAGCTGCTCTTTCTGTAGGCAAAAGGGGCTGCCTTAACGTTGAGGATCACAGGATAAGGTTTTCACCTGTTGGCCCTCTTGACTCTTGGGTGCTAAGCCTCCAGAGTGCTATTGGACACTTGACATTATCGAACTCAGCAAGAAATGCTCTTAACCACTGAGCTATCTCTCCTACCTCTCCCTTCTGTTGTCAGTAGAGGGCGCCAGGCCTCATTGCAGATGGTTGTGAGCCATTATATGGTCACAGGAATCGAACTTCTACATTTGGAAAGGCAGCCAATGCTCTTAACCACTAAGCTATCTCTCCAACTGTTCTTTTTGTATCCAAAAAGGGCAGGAGACCTCATTGAAGATGGTTTGCCAGTATTTTCTTGAGAATTTTGCATCGATGTTCATGAGTGACATAGGTCTGTAATTGTCTTGCTTTTAAGCCTTTGTGTGGTTTATGTAATTGGGTAACTGCAGTTTCAAAAGAAGAGTTTGGCAAGACACTTACGTTTCTATACTGTGAAACACATAAAGGAGTATAGGTATGAGCACTTCTTGGAATTTCTGGTAAAAATCTTCTTTAAAACTATTATGTGGTTGGTAGGAATCGAACTTCTGACCTGTGGAAGGGCAACCCAAGCGCTTAACCACTGAGCTATCTCTCCAGCTGCTCTTTCTGTAGGCAAAAGGGGCTGCCTTAACGTTGAGGATCACAGGATAAGGTTTTCACCTGTTGGCCCTCTTGACTGTTGGGTGCTAAGCCTCCAGAGTGCTATTGGACACATGACTTTATCGAACTCAGCAAGAAATGCTCTTAACCACTGAGCTATCTCTCCTACCTCTCCCTTCTGTTGTCAGTAGAGGGCGCCAGGGCTCATTGCAGATGGTTGTGAGCCATTATATGGTCCCAGGAATCGAACTTCTACATTTGGAAAGGCAGCCAATGCTCTTAACCACTAAGCTATCTCTCCAACTGTTCTTTCTGTATCCAAAAAGGGCAGGAGACCTCATTGAAGATGGTTTGCCAGTATTTTCTTGAGAATTTTGCATCGATGTTCATGAGTGACATAGGTCTGTATTTGTCTTGCTTTTAAGCCTTTGTGTGGTTTATGTAAATGGGTAACTGCAGTTTCAAAAGAAGAGTTTGGCAAGACACTTACGTTTCTATACTGTGAAACACATAAAGGAGTATAGGTATGAGCTCTTCTTGGAATTTCTGGTAAAAATCTTCATTAAAACTATGATGTGGTTGGTAGGAATCGAACTTCTGACCTGTGGAAGGGCAAACCAAGCGCTTAACCACTGAGCTATCTCTCCAGCTGCTCTTTCTGTAGGCAAAAGGGGCTGCCTTAACGTTGAGGATCACAGGATAAGGTTTTCACCTGTTGGCCCTCTTGACTGTTGGGTGCTAAGCCTCCAGAGTGCTATTGGACACTTGACTTTATCGAACTCAGCAAGAAATGCTCTTAACCACTGAGCTATCTCTCCTACCTCTCCCTTCTGTTGTCAGTAGAGGGCGCCAGGCCTCATTGCAGATGGTTGTGAGCCATTATATGGTCCCAGGAATCGAACTTCTCACATTTGGAAAGGCAGCCAATGCTCTTAACCACTAAGCTATCTCTCCAACTGTTCTTTCTGTATCCAAAAAGGGCAGGAGACCTCATTAAAGATGGTTTGCCAGTATTTTCTTGAGAATTTTGCATCGATGTTCATGAGTGACATAGGTCTGTATTTGTCTTGCTTTTAAGCCTTTGTGTGGTTTATGTAATTGGGTAACTGCAGTTTCAAAAGAAGAGTTTGGCAAGACACTTACGTTTCTATACTGTGAAACACATAAAGGAGTATAGGTATGAGCTCTTCTTGGAATTTCTGGTAAAAATCTTCTTTAAAACTATTATGTGGTTGGTAGGAATCGAACTTCTGACCTGTGGAAGGGCAACCCAAGCGCTTAACCACTGAGCTATATCTCCAGCTGCTCTTTCTGTAGGCAAAGGGGCTGCCTTAACGTTGAGGATCACAGGATAAGGTTTTCACCTGTTGGCCCTCTTGACTGTTGGCTGCTAAGCCTCCAGAGTGCTATTGGACACATGGCTTTATCGAACTCAGCAAGAAATGCTCTTAACCACTGAGCTATCTCTCCTACCTCTCCCTTCTGTTGTCAGTAGAGGGCGCCAGGCCTCATTGCAGATGGTTGTGAGCCATTATATGGTCCCAGGAACCGAACTTATCACATTTGGAAAGGCAGCCAATGCTCTTAACCACTAAGCTATCTCTCCAACTGTTCTTTCTGTATCCAAAAAGGGCAGGAGACCTCATTGAAGATGGTTTGCCAGTATTTTCTTGAGAATTTTGCATCGATGTTCATGAGTGACATAGGTCTGTATTTGTCTTGCTTAAGCCTTTGTGTGGTTTATGTAATTGGGTAACTGCAGTTTCAAAAGAAGAGTTTGGCAAGACACTTACGTTTCTATACTGTGAAACACATAAAGGAGTATAGGTATGAGCTCTTCTTGGAATTTCTGGTAAAAATCTTCTTTAAAACTATTATGTGGTTGGTAGGAATCGAACTTCTGACCTGTGGAAGGGCAAACCAAGCGCTTAACCACTGAGCTATCTCTCCAGCTGCTCTTTCTGTAGGCAAAAGGGGCTGCCTTAACGTTGAGGATCACAGGATAAGGTTTTCACCTGTTGGCCCTCTTGACTGTTGGGTGCTAAGCCTCCAGAGTGCTATTGGACACTTGACTTTATCGAACTCAGCAAGAAATGCTCTTAACCACTGAGCTATCTCTCCTACCTCTCCCTTCTGTTGTCAGTAGAGGGCGCCAGGCCTCATTGCAGATGGTTGTGAGCCATTATATTGTCCCAGGAACCGAACTTCTCACATTTGGAAAGGCAGCCAATTCTCTTAACCACTAAGCTATCTCTCCAACTGTTCTTTCTGTATCCAAAAAGGGCAGGAGACCTCATTGAAGATGGTTTGCCAGTATTTTCTTGAGAATTTTGCATCGATGTTCATGAGTGACATAGGTCTGTATTTGTCTTGCTTAAGCCTTTGTGTGGTTTATGTAATTGGGTAACTGCAGTTTCAAAAGAAGAGTTTGGCAAGACACTTACGTTTCTATACTGTGAAACACATAAATGAGTATAGGTATGAGCTCTTCTTGGAATTTCTGGTAAAAATCTTCATTAAAACTATTATGTGGTTGGTAGGAATCGAACTTCTGACCTGTGGAAGGGCAACCCAAGCGCTTAACCACTGAGCTATCTCTCCAGCTGCTCTTTCTGTAGGCAAAAGGGGCTGCCTTAACGTTGAGGATCACAGGATAAGGTTTTCACCTGTTGGCCCTCTTGACTCTTGGGTGCTAAGCCTCCAGAGTGCTATTGGACACATGACTTTATCGAACTCAGCAAGAAATGCTCTTAACCACTGAGCTATCTCTCCTACCTCTCCCTTCTGTTGTCAGTAGAGGGCGCCAGGGCTCATTGCAGATGGTTGTGAGCCATTATATGGTCCCAGGAATCGAACTTCTACATTTGGAAAGGCAGCCAATGCTCTTAACCACTAAGCTATCTCTCCAACTGTTCTTTCTGTATCCAAAAAGGGCAGGAGACCTCATTGAAGATGGTTTGCCAGTATTTTCTTGAGAATTTTGCATCGATGTTCATGAGTGACATAGGTCTGTATTTGTCTTGCTTTTAAGCCTTTGTGTGGTTTATGTAATTGGGTAACTGCAGTTTCAAAAGAAGAGTTTGGCAAGACACTTACGTTTCTATACTGTGAAACACATAAAGGAGTATAGGTATGAGCTCTTCTTGGAATTTCTGGTAAAAATCTTCATTAAAACTATGATGTGGTTGGTAGGAATCGAACTTCTGACCTGTGGAAGGGCAAACCAAGCGCTTAACCACTGAGCTATCTCTCCAGCTGCTCTTTCTGTAGGCAAAAGGGGCTGCCTTAACGTTGAGGATCACAGGATAAGGTTTTCACCTGTTGGCCCTCTTGACTGTTGGGTGCTAAGCCTCCAGAGTGCTATTGGACACTTGACTTTATCGAACTCAGCAAGAAATGCTCTTAACCACTGAGCTATCTCTCCTACCTCTCCCTTCTGTTGTCAGTAGAGGGCGCCAGGCCTCATTGCAGATGGTTGTGAGCCATTATATGGTCCCAGGAATCGAACTTCTCACATTTGGAAAGGCAGCCAATGCTCTTAACCACTAAGCTATCTCTCCAACTGTTCTTTCTGTATCCAAAAAGGGCAGGAGACCTCATTGAAGATGGTTTGCCAGTATTTTCTTGAGAATTTTGCATCGATGTTCATGAGTGACATAGGTCTGTATTTGTCTTGCTTAAGCCTTTGTGTGGTTTATGTAATTGGGTAACTGCAGTTTCAAAAGAAGAGTTTGGCAAGACACTTACGTTTCTATACTGTGAAACACATAAAGGAGTATAGGTATGAGCTCTTCTTGGAATTTCTGGTAAAAATCTTCTTTAAAACTATTATGTGGTTGGTAGGAATCGAACTTCTGACCTGTGGAAGGGCAAACCAAGCGCTTAACCACTGAGCTATCTCTCCAGCTGCTCTTTCTGTAGGCAAAAGGGGCTGCCTTAACGTTGAGGATCACAGGATAAGGTTTTCACCTGTTGGCCCTCTTGACTGTTGGGTGCTAAGCCTCCAGAGTGCTATTGGACACTTGACTTTATCGAACTCAGCAAGAAATGCTCTTAACCACTGAGCTATCTCTCCTACCTCTCCCTTCTGTTGTCAGTAGAGGGCGCCAGGCCTCATTGCAGATGGTTGTGAGCCATTATATTGTCCCAGGAACCGAACTTCTCACATTTGGAAAGGCAGCCAATTCTCTTAACCACTAAGCTATCTCTCCAACTGTTCTTTCTGTATCCAAAAAGGGCAGGAGACCTCATTGAAGATGGTTTGCCAGTATTTTCTTGAGAATTTTGCATCGATGTTCATGAGTGACATAGGTCTGTATTTGTCTTGCTTAAGCCTTTGTGTGGTTTATGTAATTGGGTAACTGCAGTTTCAAAAGAAGAGTTTGGCAAGACACTTACGTTTCTATACTGTGAAACACATAAATGAGTATAGGTATGAGCTCTTCTTGGAATTTCTGGTAAAAATCTTCATTAAAACTATTATGTGGTTGGTAGGAATCGAACTTCTGACCTGTGGAATGGCAACCCAAGCGCTTAACCACTGAGCTATCTCTCCAGCTGCTCTTTCTGTAGGCAAAAGGGGCTGCCTTAACGTTGAGGATCACAGGATAAGGTTTTCACCTGTTGGCCCTCTTGACTCTTGGGTGCTAAGCCTCCAGAGTGCTATTGGACACATGACTTTATCGAACTCAGCAAGAAATGCTCTTAACCACTGAGCTATCTCTCCTACCTCTCCCTTCTGTTGTCAGTAGAGGGCGCCAGGGCTCATTGCAGATGGTTGTGAGCCATTATATGGTCCCAGGAATCGAACTTCTACATTTGGAAAGGCAGCCAATGCTCTTAACCACTAAGCTATCTCTCCAACTGTTCTTTCTGTATCCAAAAAGGGCAGGAGACCTCATTGAAGATGGTTTGCCAGTATTTTCTTGAGAATTTTGCATCGATGTTCATGAGTGACATAGGTCTGTATTTGTCTTGCTTTTAAGCCTTTGTGTGGTTTATGTAATTGGGTAACTGCAGTTTCAAAAGAAGAGTTTGGCAAGACACTTACGTTTCTATACTGTGAAACACATAAAGGAGTATAGGTATGAGCTCTTCTTGGAATTTCTGGTAAAAATCTTCATTAAAACTATGATGTGGTTGGTAGGAATCGAACTTCTGACCTGTGGAAGGGCAAACCAAGCGCTTAACCACTGAGCTATCTCTCCAGCTGCTCTTTCTGTAGGCAAAAGGGGCTGCCTTAACGTTGAGGATCACAGGATAAGGTTTTCACCTGTTGGCCCTCTTGACTGTTGGGTGCTAAGCCTCCAGAGTGCTATTGGACACTTGACTTTATCGAACTCAGCAAGAAATGCTCTTAACCACTGAGCTATCTCTCCTACCTCTCCCTTCTGTTGTCAGTAGAGGGCGCCAGGCCTCATTGCAGATGGTTGTGAGCCATTATATGGTCCCAGGAATCGAACTTCTCACATTTGGAAAGGCAGCCAATGCTCTTAACCACTAAGCTATCTCTCCAACTGTTCTTTCTGTATCCAAAAAGGGCAGGAGACCTCATTGAAGATGGTTTGCCAGTATTTTCTTGAGAATTTTGCATCGATGTTCATGAGTGACATAGGTCTGTATTTGTCTTGCTTTTAAGCCTTTGTGTGGTTTATGTAATTGGGTAACTGCAGTTTCAAAAGAAGAGTTTGGCAAGACACTTACGTTTCTATACTGTGAAACACATAAAGGAGTATAGGTATGAGCTCTTCTTGGAATTTCTGGTAAAAATCTTCTTTAAAACTATTATGTGGTTGGTAGGAATCGAACTTCTGACCTGTGGAAGGGCAACCCAAGCGCTTAACCACTGAGCTATATCTCCAGCTGCTCTTTCTGTAGGCAAAGGGGCTGCCTTAACGTTGAGGATCACAGGATAAGGTTTTCACCTGTTGGCCCTCTTGACTGTTGGCTGCTAAGCCTCCAGAGTGCTATTGGACACATGGCTTTATCGAACTCAGCAAGAAATGCTCTTAACCACTGAGCTATCTCTCCTACCTCTCCCTTCTGTTGTCAGTAGAGGGCGCCAGGCCTCATTGCAGATGGTTGTGAGCCATTATATGGTCCCAGGAACCAAACTTATTACATTTGGAAAGGCAGCCAATGCTCTTAACCACTAAGCTATCTCTCCAACTGTTCTTTCTGTATCCAAAAAGGGCAGGAGACCTCATTGAAGATGGTTTGCCAGTATTTTCTTGAGAATTTTGCATCGATGTTCATGAGTGACATAGGTCTGTATTTGTCTTGCTTAAGCCTTTGTGTGGTTTATGTAATTGGGTAACTGCAGTTTCAAAAGAAGAGTTTGGCAAGACACTTACGTTTCTATACTGTGAAACACATAAAGGAGTATAGGTATGAGCTCTTCTTGGAATTTCTGGTAAAAATCTTCTTTAAAACTATTATGTGGTTGGTAGGAATCGAACTTCTGACCTGTGGAAGGGCAAACCAAGCGCTTAACCACTGAGCTATCTCTCCAGCTGCTCTTTCTGTAGGCAAAAGGGGCTGCCTTAACGTTGAGGATCACAGGATAAGGTTTTCACCTGTTGGCCCTCTTGACTGTTGGGTGCTAAGCCTCCAGAGTGCTATTGGACACTTGACTTTATCGAACTCAGCAAGAAATGCTCTTAACCACTGAGCTATCTCTCCTACCTCTCCCTTCTGTTGTCAGTAGAGGGCGCCAGGCCTCATTGCAGATGGTTGTGAGCCATTATATTGTCCCAGGAACCGAACTTCTCACATTTGGAAAGGCAGCCAATTCTCTTAACCACTAAGCTATCTCTCCAACTGTTCTTTGTGTATCCAAAAAGGGCAGGAGACCTCATTGAAGATGGTTTGCCAGTATTTTCTTGAGAATTTTGCATCGATGTTCATGAGTGACATAGGTCTGTATTTGTCTTGCTTAAGCCTTTGTGTGGTTTATGTAATTGGGTAACTGCAGTTTCAAAAGAAGAGTTTGGCAAGACACTTACGTTTCTATACTGTGAAACACATAAATGAGTATAGGTATGAGCTCTTCTTGGAATTTCTGGTAAAAATCTTCATTAAAACTATTATGTGGTTGGTAGGAATCGAACTTCTGACCTGTGGAAGGGCAACCCAAGCGCTTAACCACTGAGCTATCTCTCCAGCTGCTCTTTCTGTAGGCAAAAGGGGCTGCCTTAACGTTGAGGATCACAGGATAAGGTTTTCACCTGTTGGCCCTCTTGACTCTTGGGTGCTAAGCCTCCAGAGTGCTATTGGACACATGACTTTATCGAACTCAGCAAGAAATGCTCTTAACCACTGAGCTATCTCTCCTACCTCTCCCTTCTGTTGTCAGTAGAGGGCGCCAGGCCTCATTGCAGATGGTTGTGAGCCATTATATGGTCCCAGGAATCGAACTTCTACATTTGGAAAGGCAGCCAATGCTCTTAACCACTAAGCTATCTCTCCAACTGTTCTTTCTGTACCCAAAAAGGGCAGGAGACCTCATTGAAGATGGTTTGCCAGCATTTTCTTGAGAATTTTGCATCGATGTTCATGAGTGACATAGGTCTGTATTTGTCTTGCTTAAGCCTTTGTGTGGTTTATGTAATTGGGTAACTGCAGTTTCAAAAGAAGAGTTTGGCAAGACACTTACGTTTCTATACTGTGAAACACATAAAGGAGTATAGGTATGAGCTCTTCTTGGAATTTCTAGTAAAAATCTTCTTTAAAACTATTATGTGGTTGGTAGGAATCGAACTTCTGACCTGTGGAAGGGCAACCCAAGCGCTTAACCACTGAGCTATCTCTCCAGCTGCTCTTTCTGTAGGCAAAAGGGGCTGCCTTAACGTTGAGGATCACAGGATAAGGTTTTCACCTGTTGGCCCTCTTGACTGTTGGGTGCTAGCCTCCAGAGTGCTATTGGACACATGACTTTATCGAACTCAGCAAGAAATGCTCTTAACCACTGAGCTATCTCTCCTACCTCTCCCTTCTGTTGTCAGTAGAGGGCGCCAGGGCTCATTGCAGATGGTTGTGAGCCATTATATGGTCCCAGGAATCGAACTTCTACATTTGGAAAGGCAGCCAATGCTCTTAACCACTAAGCTATCTCTCCAACTGTTCTTTCTGTATCCAAAAAGGGCAGGAGACCTCATTGAAGATGGTTTGCCAGTATTTTCTTGAGAATTTTGCATCGATGTTCATGAGTGACATAGGTCTGTATTTGTCTTGCTTTTAAGCCTTTGTGTGGTTTATGTAATTGGGTAACTGCAGTTTCAAAAGAAGAGTTTGGCAAGACACTTACGTTTCTATACTGTGAAACACATAAAGGAGTATAGGTATGAGCTCTTCTTGGAATTTCTGGTAAAAATCTTCATTAAAACTATGATGTGGTTGGTAGGAATCGAACTTCTGACCTGTTAGGGCAACCCAAGCGCTTAACCACTGAGCTATCTCTCCAGCTGCTCTTTCTGTAGGCAAAAAGGGCTGCCTTAACGTTGAGGATCACAGGATAAGGTTTTCACCTGTTGGCCCTCTTGACTGTTGGGTGCTAAGCCTCCAGAGTGCTATTGGACACTTGACATTATCGAACTCAGCAAGAAATGCTCTTAACCACTGAGCTATCTCTCCTACCTCTCCCTTCTGTTGTCAGTAGAGGGCGCCAGGCCTCATTGCAGATGGTTGTGAGCCATTATATGGTCCCAGGAATCGAACTTCTCACATTTGGAAAGGCAGCCAATGCTTTTAACCACTAAGCTATCTCTCCAACTGTTCTTTCTGTATCCAAAAAGGGCAGGAGACCTCATTGAAGATGGTTTGCCAGTATTTTCTTGAGAATTTTGCATCGATGTTCATGAGTGACATAGGTCTGTATTTGTCTTGCTTTTAAGCCTTTGTGTGGTTTATGTAATTGGGTAACTGCTGTTTCAAAAGAAGAGTTTGGCAAGACACGTTTCTATACTGTGAAACACATAAAGGAGTATAGGTATGAGTTCTTTTTGGAATTTGTGGTAAAAATCTTCTTTAAAACTATTATGTGGTTGGTAGGAATCAAACTTCTGACCTGTGGAAGGGCAAACCAAGCGCTTAACCACTGAGTTATCTCTCCAGCTGCACTTTCTGTAGGCAAAAGGGGCTGCCTTAACGTTGAGGATCACAGGATAAGGTTTTCACCTGTTGGCCCTCTTGACTGTTGGCTGCTAAGCCTCCAGAGTGCTATTGGACACTAGACTTTATCGAACTCAGCAAGAAATGCTCTTAACCACTGAGCTATCTCTCCTACCTCTCCCTTCTGTTGTCAGTAGAGGGCGCCAGGGCTCATTGCAGATGGTTGTGAGCCATTATATGGTCCCAGGAATCGAACTTCTACATTTGGAAAGGCAGCCAATGCTCTTAACCACTAAGCTATCTCTCCAACTGTTCTTTCTGTATCCAAAAATGGCAGGAGACCTCATTGAAGATGATTTGCCAGTATTTTCTTGAGAATTTTGCATCGATGTTCATGAGTGACATAGGTCTGTATTTGTCTTGCTTTTAAGCCTTTGTGTGGTTTATGTAATTGGGTAACTGCAGTTTCAAAAGAAGAGTTTGGCAAGACACTTACGTTTCTATACTGTGAAACACATAAAGGAGTATAGGTATGAGCTCTTCTTGGAATTTCTGGTAAAAATCTTGATTAAAACTATTATGTGGTTGGTAGGAATTGAATTTCTGACCTGTGGAAGGGCAAACCAAGCGCTGAACCACTGAGCTATCTCTCCAGCTGCTCTTTCTGTAGGCAAAAGGGGCTGCCTTAACGTTGAGGATCACAGGATAAGGTTTTCACCTGTTGGCCCTCTTGACTGTTGGGTG
The DNA here is from genome assembly GCA_028537955.1 of Microtus californicus. Taxonomy (NCBI): domain Eukaryota; kingdom Metazoa; phylum Chordata; class Mammalia; order Rodentia; family Cricetidae; genus Microtus; species Microtus californicus. The sequence goes on along the minus strand of JAQJZF010000191.1, from coordinate 34,036 downwards.
CTAAGCCTCCAGAGTGCTATTGGACACTAGACTTTATCGAACTCAGCAAGAATTGCTCTTAACCACTGAGCTATATCTCCTACCTCTCCCTTCTGTTGTCAGTAGAGGGCGACAGGGCTCATTGCAGATGGTTGTGAGCCATTATATTGTCACAGGAATCGAACTTCTACATTTGGAAAGGCAGCCAATGCTCTTAACCACTAAGCTATCTCTCCAACTGTTCTTTCTGTATCCAAAAATGGCAGGAGACCTCATTGAAGATGATTTGCCAATATTTTCTTGAGAATTTTGCATCGATGTTCATGAGTGACATAGGTCTGTATTTGTCTTGCTTAAGCCTTTGTGTGGTTTATGTAATTGGGTAACTGCAGGTTCAAAAGAAGAGTTTGGCAAGACACTTACATTTCTATACTGTGAAACACATAAAGGAGTATAAGTATGAGCTCTTCTTGGAATTTCTGGTAAAAATCTTCATTAAAAGTATTATGTGGTTGGTAGGAATCGAACTTCTGACCTGTGGAAGGGCAACCCAAGCGCTTAACCACTGAGCTATCTCTCCAACTGCTCTTTCTGTAGGCAAAAGGGGCTGCCTTAACGTTGAGGATCACAGGATAAGGTTTTCACCTGTTGGCCCTCTTGACTCTTGGGTGCTAAGCCTCCAGAGTGCTATTGGACACTTGACATTATCGAACTCAGCAAGAAATGCTCTTAACCACTGAGCTATCTCTCCTACCTCTCCCTTCTGTTGTCAGTAGAGGGCGCCAGGCCTCATTGCAGATGGTTGTGAGCCATTATATGGTCACAGGAATCGAACTTCTACATTTGGAAAGGCAGCCAATGCTCTTAACCACTAAGCTATCTCTCCAACTGTTCTTTTTGTATCCAAAAAGGGCAGGAGACCTCATTGAAGATGGTTTGCCAGTATTTTCTTGAGAATTTTGCATCGATGTTCATGAGTGACATAGGTCTGTAATTGTCTTGCTTTTAAGCCTTTGTGTGGTTTATGTAATTGGGTAACTGCAGTTTCAAAAGAAGAGTTTGGCAAGACACTTACGTTTCTATACTGTGAAACACATAAAGGAGTATAGGTATGAGCTCTTCTTGGAATTTCTGGTAAAAATCTTCTTTAAAACTATTATGTGGTTGGTAGGAATCGAACTTCTGACCTGTGGAAGGGCAAACCAAGCGCTTAACCACTGAGCTATCTCTCCAGCTGCTCTTTCTGTAGGCAAAAGGGGCTGCCTTAACGTTGAGGATCACAGGATAAGGTTTTCACCTGTTGGCCCTCTTGACTGTTGGGTGCTAAGCCTCCAGAGTGCTATTGGACACTTGACTTTATCGAACTCAGCAAGAAATGCTCTTAACCACTGAGCTATCTCTCCTACCTCTCCCTTCTGTTGTCAGTAGAGGGCGCCAGGCCTCATTGCAGATGGTTGTGAGCCATTATATGGTCCCAGGAATCGAACTTCTCACATTTGGAAAGGCAGCCAATGCTCTTAACCACTAAGCTATCTCTCCAACTGTTCTTTCTGTATCCAAAAATGGCAGGAGACCTCATTGAAGATGGTTTGCCAGTATTTTTTTGAGAATTTTGCATCGATGTTCATGAGTGACATAGGTCTGTATTTGTCTTGCTTTTAAGCCTTTGTGTGGTTTATGTAATTGGGTAACTGCAGTTTCAAAAGAAGAGTTTGGCAAGACACTTACGTTTCTATACTGTGAAACACATAAAGGAGTATAGGTATGAGCTCTTCTTGGAATTTCTGGTAAAAATCTTCTTTAAAACTATTATGTGGTTGGTAGGAATCGAACTTCTGACCTGTGGAAGGGCAAACCAAGCGCTTAACCACTGAGCTATCTCTCCAGCTGCTCTTTCTGTAGGCAAAAGGGGCTACCTTAACGTTGAGGATCACAGGATAAGGTTTTCACCTGTTGGCCCTCTTGACTGTTGGGTGCTAAGCCTCCAGAGTGCTATTGGACACTTGACTTTATCGAACTCAGCAAGAAATGCTCTTAACCACTGAGCTATCTCTCCTACCTCTCCCTTCTGTTGTCAGTAGAGGGCGCCAGGCCTCATTGCAGATGGTTGTGAGCCATTATATGGTCCCAGGAATCGAACTTCTACATTTGGAAAGGCAGCCAATGCTCTTAACCACTAAGCTATCTCTCCAACTGTTCTTTCTGTATCCAAAAAGGGCAGGAGACCTCATTGAAGATGGTTTGCCAGTATTTTCTTGAGAATTTTGCATCGATGTTCATGAGTGACATAGGTCTGTATTTGTCTTGCTTTTAAGCCTTTGTGTGGTTTATGTAATTGGGTAACTGCAGTTTCAAAAGAAGAGTTTGGCAAGACACTTACGTTTCTATACTGTGAAACACATAAAGGAGTATAGGTATGAGCTCTTCTTGGAATTTCTGGTAAAAATCTTCTTTAAAACTATTATGTGGTTGGTAGGAATCGAACTTCTGACCTGTGGAAGGGCAACCCAAGCGCTTAACCACTGAGCTATTTCTCCAGCTGCTCTTTCTGTAGGCAAAGGGGCTGCCTTAACGTTGAGGATCACAGGATAAGGTTTTCACCTGTTGGCCCTCTTGACTGTTGGCTGCTAAGCCTCCAGAGTGCTATTGGACACATGGCTTTATCGAACTCAGCAAGAAATGCTCTTAACCACTGAGCTATCTCTCCTACCTCTCCCTTCTGTTGTCAGTAGAGGGCGCCAGGCCTCATTGCAGATGGTTGTGAGCCATTATATGGTCCCAGGAACCGAACTTATCACATTTGGAAAGGCAGCCAATGCTCTTAACCACTAAGCTATCTCTCCAACTGTTCTTTCTGTATCCAAAAAGGGCAGGAGACCTCATTGAAGATGGTTTGCCATTATTTTCTTGAGAATTTTGCATCGATGTTCATGAGTGACATAGGTCTGTATTTGTCTTGCTTAAGCCTTTGTGTGGTTTATGTAATTGGGTAACTGCAGTTTCAAAAGAAGAGTTTGGCAAGACACTTACGTTTCTATACTGTGAAACACATAAAGGAGTATAGGTATGAGCTCTTCTTGGAATTTCTGGTAAAAATCTTCTTTAAAACTATTATGTGGTTGGTAGGAATCGAACTTCTGACCTGTGGAAGGGCAAACCAAGCGCTTAACCACTGAGCTATCTCTCCAGCTGCTCTTTCTGTAGGCAAAAGGGGCTGCCTTAACGTTGAGGATCACAGGATAAGGTTTTCACCTGTTGGCCCTCTTGACTGTTGGGTGCTAAGCCTCCAGAGTGCTATTGGACACTTGACTTTATCGAACTCAGCAAGAAATGCTCTTAACCACTGAGCTATCTCTCCTACCTCTCCCTTCTGTTGTCAGTAGAGGGCGCCAGGCCTCATTGCAGATGGTTGTGAGCCATTATATTGTCCCAGGAACCGAACTTCTCACATTTGGAAAGGCAGCCAATTCTCTTAACCACTAAGCTATCTCTCCAACTGTTCTTTGTGTATCCAAAAAGGGCAGGAGACCTCATTGAAGATGGTTTGCCAGTATTTTCTTGAGAATTTTGCATCGATGTTCATGAGTGACATAGGTCTGTATTTGTCTTGCTTAAGCCTTTGTGTGGTTTATGTAATTGGGTAACTGCAGTTTCAAAAGAAGAGTTTGGCAAGACACTTACATTTCTATACTGTGAAACACATAAATGAGTATAGGTATGAGCTCTTCTTGGAATTTCTGGTAAAAATCTTCATTAAAACTATTATGTGGTTGGTAGGAATCGAACTTCTGACCTGTGGAAGGGCAACCCAAGCGCTTAACCACTGAGCTATCTCTCCAGCTGCTCTTTCTGTAGGCAAAAGGGGCTGCCTTAACGTTGAGGATCACAGGATAAGGTTTTCACCTGTTGGCCCTCTTGACTCTTGGGTGCTAAGACTCCAGAGTGCTATTGGACACATGACTTTATCGAACTCAGCAAGAAATGCTCTTAACCACTGAGCTATCTCTCCTACCTCTCCCTTCTGTTGTCAGTAGAGGGCGCCAGGGCTCATTGCAGATGGTTGTGAGCCATTATATGGTCCCAGGAATCGAACTTCTACATTTGGAAAGGCAGCCAATGCTCTTAACCACTAAGCTATCTCTCCAACTGTTCTTTCTGTATCCAAAAAGGGCAGGAGACCTCATTGAAGATGGTTTGCCAGTATTTTCTTGAGAATTTTGCATCGATGTTCATGAGTGACATAGGTCTGTATTTGTCTTGCTTTTAAGCCTTTGTGTGGTTTATGTAATTGGGTAACTGCAGTTTCAAAAGAAGAGTTTGGCAAGACACTTACGTTTCTATACTGTGAAACACATAAAGGAGTATAGGTATGAGCTCTTCTTGGAATTTCTGGTAAAAATCTTCATTAAAACTATGATGTGGTTGGTAGGAATCGAACTTCTGACCTGTGGAAGGGCAAACCAAGCGCTTAACCACTGAGCTATCTCTCCACCTGCTCTTTCTGTAGGCAAAAGGGGCTCCCTTAACGTTGAGGATCACAGGATAAGGTTTTCACCTGTTGGCCCTCTTGACTGTTGGGTGCTAAGCCTCCAGAGTGCTATTGGACACTTGACTTTATCGAACTCAGCAAGAAATGCTCTTAACCACTGAGCTATCTCTCCTACCTCTCCCTTCTGTTGTCAGTAGAGGGCGCCAGGCCTCATTGCAGATGGTTGTGAGCCATTATATGGTCCCAGGAATCGAACTTCTCACATTTGGAAAGGCAGCCAATGCTCTTAACCACTAAGCTATCTCTCCAACTGTTCTTTCTGTATCCAAAAAGGGCAGGAGACCTCATTGAAGATGGTTTGCCAGTATTTTCTTGAGAATTTTGCATCGATGTTCATGAGTGACATAGGTCTGTATTTGTCTTGCTTTTAAGCCTTTGTGTGGTTTATGTAATTGGGTAACTGCAGTTTCAAAAGAAGAGTTTGGCAAGACACGTTTCTATACTGTGAAACACATAAAGGAGTATAGGTATGAGCTCTTCTTGGAATTTCTGGTAAAAATCTTCTTTAAAACTATTATGTGGTTGGTAGGAATCGAACTTCTGACCTGTGGAAGGGCAACCCAAGCGCTTAACCACTGAGCTATATCTCCAGCTGCTCTTTCTGTAGGCAAAGGGGCTGCCTTAACGTTGAGGATCACAGGATAAGGTTTTCACCTGTTGGCCCTCTTGACTGTTGGCTGCTAAGCCTCCAGAGTGCTATTGGACACATGGCTTTATCGAACTCAGCAAGAAATGCTCTTAACCACTGAGCTATCTCTCCTACCTCTCCCTTCTGTTGTCAGTAGAGGGCGCCAGGCCTCATTGCAGATGGTTGTGAGCCATTATATGGTCCCAGGAACCAAACTTATCACATTTGGAAAGGCAGCCAATGCTCTTAACCACTAAGCTATCTCTCCAACTGTTCTTTCTGTATCCAAAAAGGGCAGGAGACCTCATTGAAGATGGTTTGCCAGTATTTTCTTGAGAATTTTGCATCGATGTTCATGAGTGACATAGGTCTGTATTTGTCTTGCTTAAGCCTTTGTGTGGTTTATGTAATTGGGTAACTGCAGTTTCAAAAGAAGAGTTTGGCAAGACACTTACGTTTCTATACTGTGAAACACATAAAGGAGTATAGGTATGAGCTCTTCTTGGAATTTCTGGTAAAAATCTTCTTTAAAACTATTATGTGGTTGGTAGGAATCGAACTTCTGACCTGTGGAAGGGCAAACCAAGCGCTTAACCACTGAGCTATCTCTCCAGCTGCTCTTTCTGTAGGCAAAAGGGGCTGCCTTAACGTTGAGGATCAAAGGATAAGGTTTTCACCTGTTGGCCCTCTTGACTGTTGGGTGCTAAGCCTCCAGAGTGCTATTGGACACTTGACTTTATCGAACTCAGCAAGAAATGCTCTTAACCACTGAGCTATCTCTCCTACCTCTCCCTTCTGTTGTCAGTAGAGGGCGCCAGGCCTCATTGCAGATGGTTGTGAGCCATTATATTGTCCCAGGAACCGAACTTCTCACATTTGGAAAGGCAGCCAATTCTCTTAACCACTAAGCTATCTCTCCAACTGTTCTTTGTGTATCCAAAAAGGGCAGGAGACCTCATTGAAGATGGTTTGCCAGTATTTTCTTGAGAATTTTGCATCGATGTTCATGAGTGACATAGGTCTGTATTTGTCTTGCTTAAGCCTTTGTGTGGTTTATGTAATTGGGTAACTGCAGTTTCAAAAGAAGAGTTTGGCAAGACACTTACATTTCTATACTGTGAAACACATAAATGAGTATAGGTATGAGCTCTTCTTGGAATTTCTGGTAAAAATCTTCATTAAAACTATTATGTGGTTGGTAGGAATCGAACTTCTGACCTGTGGAAGGGCAACCCAAGCGCTTAACCACTGAGCTATCTCTCCAGCTGCTCTTTCTGTAGGCAAAAGGGGCTGCCTTAACGTTGAGGATCACAGGATAAGGTTTTCACCTGTTGGCCCTCTTGACTCTTGGGTGCTAAGACTCCAGAGTGCTATTGGACACATGACTTTATCGAACTCAGCAAGAAATGCTCTTAACCACTGAGCTATCTCTCCTACCTCTCCCTTCTGTTGTCAGTAGAGGGCGCCAGGGCTCATTGCAGATGGTTGTGAGCCATTATATGGTCCCAGGAATCGAACTTCCACATTTGGAAAGGCAGCCAATGCTCTTAACCACTAAGCTATCTCTCCAACTGTTCTTTCTGTATCCAAAAAGGGCAGGAGACCTCATTGAAGATGGTTTGCCAGTATTTTCTTGAGAATTTTGCATCGATGTTCATGAGTGACATAGGTCTGTATTTGTCTTGCTTTTAAGCCTTTGTGTGGTTTATGTAATTGGGTAACTGCAGTTTCAAAAGAAGAGTTTGGCAAGACACTTACGTTTCTATACTGTGAAACACATAAAGGAGTATAGGTATGAGCTCTTCTTGGAATTTCTGGTAAAAATCTTCATTAAAACTATGATGTGGTTGGTAGGAATCGAACTTCTGACCTGTGGAAGGGCAAACCAAGCGCTTAACCACTGAGCTATCTCTCCAGCTGCTCTTTCTGTAGGCAAAAGGGGCTCCCTTAACGTTGAGGATCACAGGATAAGGTTTTCACCTGTTGGCCCTCTTGACTGTTGGGTGCTAAGCCTCCAGAGTGCTATTGGACACTTGACTTTATCGAACTCAGCAAGAAATGCTCTTAACCACTGAGCTATCTCTCCTACCTCTCCCTTCTGTTGTCAGTAGAGGGCGCCAGGCCTCATTGCAGATGGTTGTGAGCCATTATATGGTCCCAGGAATCGAACTTCTCACATTTGGAAAGGCAGCCAATGCTCTTAACCACTAAGCTATCTCTCCAACTGTTCTTTCTGTATCCAAAAAGGGCAGGAGACCTCATTGAAGATGGTTTGCCAGTATTTTCTTGAGAATTTTGCATCGATGTTCATGAGTGACATAGGTCTGTATTTGTCTTGCTTTTAAGCCTTTGTGTGGTTTATGTAATTGGGTAACTGCAGTTTCAAAAGAAGAGTTTGGCAAGACACGTTTCTATACTGTGAAACACATAAAGGAGTATAGGTATGAGCTCTTCTTGGAATTTCTGGTAAAAATCTTCTTTAAAACTATTATGTGGTTGGTAGGAATCGAACTTCTGACCTGTGGAAGGGCAACCCAAGCGCTTAACCACTGAGCTATATCTCCAGCTGCTCTTTCTGTAGGCAAAGGGGCTGCCTTAACGTTGAGGATCACAGGATAAGGTTTTCACCTGTTGGCCCTCTTGACTGTTGGCTGCTAAGCCTCCAGAGTGCTATTGGACACATGGCTTTATCGAACTCAGCAAGAAATGCTCTTAACCACTGAGCTATCTCTCCTACCTCTCCCTTCTGTTGTCAGTAGAGGGCGCCAGGCCTCATTGCAGATGGTTGTGAGCCATTATATGGTCCCAGGAACCAAACTTATCACATTTGGAAAGGCAGCCAATGCTCTTAACCACTAAGCTATCTCTCCAACTGTTCTTTCTGTATCCAAAAAGGGCAGGAGACCTCATTGAAGATGGTTTGCCAGTATTTTCTTGAGAATTTTGCATCGATGTTCATGAGTGACATAGGTCTGTATTTGTCTTGCTTAAGCCTTTGTGTGGTTTATGTAATTGGGTAACTGCAGTTTCAAAAGAAGAGTTTGGCAAGACACTTACGTTTCTATACTGTGAAACACATAAAGGAGTATAGGTATGAGCTCTTCTTGGAATTTCTGGTAAAAATCTTCTTTAAAACTATTATGTGGTTGGTAGGAATCGAACTTCTGACCTGTGGAAGGGCAAACCAAGCGCTTAACCACTGAGCTATCTCTCCAGCTGCTCTTTCTGTAGGCAAAAGGGGCTGCCTTAACGTTGAGGATCACAGGATAAGGTTTTCACCTGTTGGCCCTCTTGACTGTTGGGTGCTAAGCCTCCAGAGTGCTATTGGACACTTGACTTTATCGAACTCAGCAAGAAATGCTCTTAACCACTGAGCTATCTCTCCTACCTCTCCCTTCTGTTGTCAGTAGAGGGCGCCAGGCCTCATTGCAGATGGTTGTGAGCCATTATATTGTCCCAGGAACCGAACTTCTCACATTTGGAAAGGCAGCCAATTCTCTTAACCACTAAGCTATCTCTCCAACTGTTCTTTGTGTATCCAAAAAGGGCAGGAGACCTCATTGAAGATGGTTTGCCAGTATTTTCTTGAGAATTTTGCATCGATGTTCATGAGTGACATAGGTCTGTATTTGTCTTGCTTAAGCCTTTGTGTGGTTTATGTAATTGGGTAACTGCAGTTTCAAAAGAAGAGTTTGGCAAGACACTTACGTTTCTATACTGTGAAACACATAAATGAGTATAGGTATGAGCTCTTCTTGGAATTTCTGGTAAAAATCTTCATTAAAACTATTATGTGGTTGGTAGGAATCGAACTTCTGACCTGTGGAAGGGCAACCCAAGCGCTTAACCACTGAGCTATCTCTCCAGCTGCTCTTTCTGTAGGCAAAAGGGGCTGCCTTAACGTTGAGGATCACAGGATAAGGTTTTCACCTGTTGGCCCTCTTGACTCTTGGGTGCTAAGCCTCCAGAGTGCTATTGGACACATGACTTTATCGAACTCAGCAAGAAATGCTCTTAACCACTGAGCTTTCTCTCCTACCTCTCCCTTCTGTTGTCAGTAGAGGGCGCCAGGCCTCATTGCAGATGGTTGTGAGCCATTATATGGTCCCAGGAATCGAACTTCTACATTTGGAAAGGCAGCCAATGCTCTTAACCACTAAGCTATCTCTCCAACTGTTCTTTCTGTACCCAAAAAGGGCAGGAGACCTCATTGAAGATGGTTTGCCAGCATTTTCTTGAGAATTTTGCATCGATGTTCATGAGTGACATAGGTCTGTATTTGTCTTGCTTAAGCCTTTGTGTGGTTTATGTAATTGGGTAACTGCAGTTTCAAAAGAAGAGTTTGGCAAGACACTTACGTTTCTATACTGTGAAACACATAAAGGAGTATAGGTATGAGCTCTTCTTGGAATTTCTAGTAAAAATCTTCTTTAAAACTATTATGTGGTTGGTAGGAATCGAACTTCTGACCTGTGGAAGGGCAACCCAAGCGCTTAACCACTGAGCTATCTCTCCAGCTGCTCTTTCTGTAGGCAAAAGGGGCTGCCTTAACGTTGAGGATCACAGGATAAGGTTTTCACCTGTTGGCCCTCTTGACTGTTGGGTGCTAAGCCTCCAGAGTGCTATTGGACACTTGACTTTATCGAACTCAGCAAGAAATGCTCTTAACCACTGAGCTATCTCTCCTACCTCTCCCTTCAGTTGTCAGTAGAGGGCGCCAGGCCTCATTGCAGATGGTTGTGAGCCATTATATGGTCCCAGGAACCGAACTTCTCACATTTGGAAAGGCAGCCAATGCTCTTAACCACTAAGCTGTCTCTCCAACTGTTCTTTCTGTATCCAAAAAGGGCAGGAGACCTCATTGAAGATGGTTTGCCAGTATTTTCTTGAGAATTTTGCATCGATGTTCATGAGTGACATAGGTCTGTATTTGTCTTGCTTTTAAGCCTTTGTGTGGTTTATGTAATTGGGTAACTGCAGTTTCAAAAGAAGAGTTTGGCAAGACACTTACGTTTCTATACTGTGAAACACATAAAGGAGTATAGGTATGAGCTCTTCTTGGAATTTCTGGTAAAAATCTTCTTTAAAACTATTATGTGGTTGGTAGGAATCGAACTTCTGACCTGTGGAAGTGCAACCCAAGCGCTTAACCACTGAGCTATCTCTCCAGCTGCTCTTTCTGTAGGCAAAAGGGGCTGCCTTAACGTTGAGGATCACAGGATAAGGTTTTCACCTGTTGGCCCTCTTGACTGTTGGGTGCTAGCCTCCAGAGTGCTATTGGACACATGACTTTATCGAACTCAGCAAGAAATGCTCTTAACCACTGAGCTATCTCTCCTACCTCTCCCTTCTGTTGTCAGTAGAGGGCGCCAGGGCTCATTGCAGATGGTTGTGAGCCATTATATGGTCCCAGGAATCGAACTTCTACATTTGGAAAGGCAGCCAATGCTCTTAACCACTAAGCTATCTCTCCAACTGTTCTTTCTGTATCCAAAAAGGGCAGGAGACCTCATTGAAGATGGTTTGCCAGTATTTTCTTGAGAATTTTGCATCGATGTTCATGAGTGACATAGGTCTGTATTTGTCTTGCTTTTAAGCCTTTGTGTGGTTTATGTAATTGGGTAACTGCAGTTTCAAAAGAAGAGTTTGGCAAGACACTTACGTTTCTATACTGTGAAACACATAAAGTAGTATAGGTATGAGCTCTTCTTGGAATTTCTGGTAAAAATCTTCATTAAAACTATGATGTGGTTGGTAGGAATCGAACTTCTGACCTGTGGAAGGGCAACCCAAGCGCTTAACCACTGAGCTATCTCTCCAGCTGCTCTTTCTGTAGGCAAAAAGGGCTGCCTTAACGTTGAGGATCACAGGATAAGGTTTTCACCTGTTGGCCCTCTTGACTGTTGGGTGCTAAGCCTCCAGAGTGCTATTGGACACTTGACATTATCGAACTCAGCAAGAAATGCTCTTAACCACTGAGCTATCTCTCCTACCTCTCCCTTCTGTTGTCAGTAGAGGGCGCCAGGCCTCATTGCAGATGGTTGTGAGCCATTATATGGTCCCAGGAATCGAACTTCTACATTTGGAAAGGCAGCCAATGCTCTTAACCACTAAGCTATCTCTCCAACTGTTCTTTCTGTATCCAAAAAGGGCAGGAGACCTCATTGAAGATGGTTTGCCAGTATTTTCTTGAGAATTTTGCATCGATGTTCATGAGTGACATAGGTCTGTATTTGTCTTGCTTTTAAGCCTTTGTGTGGTTTATGTAATTGGGTAACTGCAGTTTCAAAAGAAGAGTTTGGCAAGACACTTAGGTTTCTATACTGTGAAACACATAAAGGAGTATAGGTATGAGCTCTTCTTGGAATTTCTCGTAAAAATCTTCTTAAAAACTATTATGTGGTTGGTAGGAATCGAACTTCTGACCTGTGGAAGGGCAAACCAAGCGCTTAACCACTGAGCTATCTCTCCAGCTGCTCTTTCGGTAGGCAAAAGGGGCTGCCTTAACGTTGAGGATCACAGGATAAGGTTTTCACCTGTTGGCCCTCTTGACTGTTGGGTGCTAAGCCTCCAGAGTGCTATTGGACACTTGACTTTATCGAACTCAGCAAGAAATGCTCTTAACCACTGAGCTATCTCTCCTACCTCTCCCTTCTGTTGTCAGTAGAGGGCGCCAGGCCTCATTGCAGATGGTTCTGAGCCATTATATGGTCCCAGGAATCGAACTTCTCACATTTGGAAAGGCAGCCAATGCTCTTAACCACTAAACTATCTCTCCAACTGTTCTTTCTGTATCCAAAAAGGGCAGGAGACCTCATTGAAGATGGTTTGCCAGTATTTTCTTGAGAATTTTGCATCGATGTTCATGAGTGACATAGGTCTGTATTTGTCTTGCTTTTAAGCATTTGTGTGGTTTATGTAATTGGGTAACTGCAGTTTCAAAAGAAGAGTTTGGCAAGACACTTACGTTTCTATACTGTGAAACACATAAAGGAGTATAGGTATGAGCTCTTCTTGGAATTTCTGGTAAAAATCTTCTTTAAAACTATTATGTGGTTGGTAGGAATCGAACTTCTGACCTGTGGAAGGGCAACCCAAGCGCTTAACCACTGAGCATCTCTCCAGCTGCTCTTTCTGTAGGCAAAAGGGGCTGCCTTAACGTTGAGGATCACAGGATAAGGTTTTCACCTGTTGGCCCTCTTGACTGTTGGGTGCTAAGCCTCCAGAGTGCTATTGGACACTTGACTTTATGGAACCCAGAAAGAAATGCTCTTAACCACTGAGCTATCTCTCCTACCTCTCCCTTCTGTTGTCAGTAGAGGGCGCCAGGCCTCATTGCAGATGGTTGTGTGCCATTATATGGTCCCAGGAATCGAACTTCTACATTTGGAAAGGCAGCCAATGCTCTTAACCACTAAGCTATCTCTCCAACTGTTCTTTCTGTATCCAAAAAGAGCAGGAGACCTCATTGAAGATGGTTTGCCAGTATTTTCTTGAGAATTTTGCATCGATGTTCATGAGTGACATAGGTCTGTATTTGTCTTGCTTTTAAGCCTTTGTGTGGTTTATGTAATTGGGTAACTGCAGTTTCAAAGAAGAGTTTGGAAAGACACTTACGTTTCTATACTGTGAAACACATAAAGGAGTATAGGTATGAGCTCTTCTTGGAATTTCTGGTAAAAATCTTCTTTAAAACTATTATGTGGTTGGTAGGAATCGAACTTCTGACCTGTGGAAGGGCAAACCAAGCGCTTAACCACTGAGCTATCTCTCCAGCTGCTCTTTCTGTAGGCCAAAGGGGCTGCCTTAACGTTGAGGATCACAGGATAAGGTTTTCACCTGTTGGCCCTCTTGACTGTTGGGTGCTAAGCCTCCAGAGTGCTATTGGACACTTGACTTTATCGAACTCAGCAAGAAATGCTCTTAACCAATGAGCTATCTCTCCTACCTCTCCCTTCTGTTGTCAGTAGAGGGCGCCAGGCCTCATTGCATATGGTTGTGAGCCATTATATGGTCCCAGGAATCGAACTTCTACATTTGGAAAGGCAGCCAATGCTCTTAACCACTAAGCTATCTCTCCAACTGTTCTTTCTGTATCCAAAAAGGGCAGGAGACCTCATTGAAGATGGTTTGCCAGTATTTTCTTGAGAATTTTGCATCGATGTTCATGAGTGACATAGGTCTGTATTTGTCTTGCTTAAGCCTTTGTGTGGTTTATGTAATTAGGTAACTGCAGTTTCAAAAGAAGAGTTTGGCAAGACACTTACGTTTCTATACTGTGAAACACATAAAGGAGTATAGGTATGAGCTCTTCTTGGAATTTCTGGTAAAAATCTTGATTAAAACTATTATGTGTTTGGTAGGAATCGAATTTCTGACCTGTGGAAGGGCAAACCATGCGCTTAACCAAGAGCAATCTCTCCAGCTGCTCTTTCTGTAGGCAAAAGGGGCTGCCTTAACGTTGAGGATCACAGGATAAGGTTTTCACCTGTTGGCCCTCTTGACTGTTGGGTGCTAATTCTCCAAGGTGCTATTGGACACTAGACTTTATCGAACTCAGCAAGAAATGCTCTTAACCACTGAGCTATCTCTCCTACCTCTCCCTTCTGTTGTCAGTAGAGGGCGCCAGGGCTCATTGCAGATGGTTGTGAGCCATTATATGGTCCCAGGAATCGAACTTCTACATTTGGAAAGGCAGCCAATGTTCTTAACCACTAAGCTATCTCTCCAACTGTTCTTTCTGTATCCAAAAAGGGCAGGAGACCTCATTGAAGATGGTTTGCCAGTATTTTCTTGAGAATTTTGCATCGATGTTCATGAGTGACATAGGTCTGTATTTGTCTTGCTTAAGCCTTTGTGTGGTTTATGTTATTGGGTAACTGCAGGTTCAAAAGAAGAGTTTGGCAAGACACTTACGTTTCTATACTGTGAAACACATAAAGGAGTATAAGTATGAGCTCTTCTTGGAATTTCTGGTAAAAATCTTCATTAAAAGTATTATGTGGTTGGTAGGAATCAAACTTCTGACCTGTGGAAGGGCAATCCAAGCGCTTAACCACTGAGCTATCTCTCCAGCTGCTCTATCTGTAGGCAAAAGGGGCTGTCTTAACTTTGAGGAACACATGATAAGGTTTTCACCTGTTGGCCCTCTTGACTGTTGGGTGCTAAGCCTCCAGAGTGCTATTGGACACTTGACTTTATAGAACTCAGCAAGAAATGCTCTTAACAACTGAGCTATCTCTCCTACCTCTCCCTTCTGTTGTCAGTAGAGGGCGCCAGGCCTCATTGCAGATGGTTGTGAGCCATTATATGGTCCCAGGAACCGAACTACTCACATTTGGAAAGGCAGCCAATGCTTTTAACCACTAAGCTATCTCTCCAACTGTTCTTTCTGTATCCAAAAAGGGCAGGAGACCTCATTGAAGATGGTTTGCCAGTATTTTCTTGAGAATTTTGCATCGATGTTCATGAGTGACATAGGTCTGTATTTGTCTTGCTTTTAAGCCTTTGTGTGGTTTATGTAATTGGGTAACTGCTGTTTCAAAAGAAGAGTTTGGCAAGACACGTTTCTATACTGTGAAACACATAAAGGAGTATAGGTATGAGTTCTTCTTGGAATTTGTGGTAAAAATCTTCTTTAAAACTATTATGTGGTTGGTAGGAATCAAACTTCTGACCTGTGGAAGGGCAAACCAAGCGCTTAACCACTGAGCTATCTCTCCAGCTGCACTTTCTGTAGGCAAAAGGGGCTGCCTTAACGTTGAGGATCACAGGATAAGGTTTTCACCTGTTGGCCCTCTTGACTGTTGGGTGCTAAGCCTCCAGAGTGCTATTGGACACTAGACTTTATCGAACTCAGCAAGAAATGCTCTTAACCACTGAGCTATCTCTCCTACCTCTCCCTTCTGTTGTCAGTAGAGGGCGCCAGGGCTCATTGCAGATGGTTGTGAGCCATTATATGGTCCCAGGAATCGAACTTCTACATTTGGAAAGGCAGCCAATGCTCTTAACCACTAAGCTATCTCTCCAACTGTTCTTTCTGTATCCAAAAATGGCAGGAGACCTCATTGAAGATGATTTGCCAGTATTTTCTTGAGAATTTTGCATCGATGTTCATGAGTGACATAGGTCTGTATTTGTCTTGCTTTTAAGCCTTTGTGTGGTTTATGTAATTGGGTAACTGCAGTTTCAAAAGAAGAGTTTGGCAAGACACTTACGTTTCTATACTGTGAAACACATAAAGGAGTATAGGTATGAGCTCTTCTTGGAATTTCTGGTAAAAATCTTGATTAAAACTATTATGTGGTTGGTAGGAATCGAATTTCTGACCTGTGGAAGGGCAAACCAAGCGCTGAACCACTGAGCTATCTCTCCAGCTGCTCTTTTTGTAGGCAAAAGGGGCTGCCTTAACGTTGAGGATCACAGGATAAGGTTTTCACCTGTTGGCCCTCTTGACTGTTGGGTGCTAAGCCTCCAGAGT
This sequence comes from Microtus californicus, assembly GCA_028537955.1. Lineage (NCBI taxonomy): Eukaryota > Metazoa > Chordata > Mammalia > Rodentia > Cricetidae > Microtus > Microtus californicus. The sequence continues at coordinate 18,400 of JAQJZF010000191.1, read as the reverse complement.
GCTATTGGACACTAGACTTTATCGAACTCAGCAAGAATTGCTCTTAACCACTGAGCTATATCTCCTACCTCTCCCTTCTGTTGTCAGTAGAGGGCGACAGGGCTCATTGCAGATGGTTGTGAGCCATTATATGGTCCCAGGAATCGAACTTCTACATTTGGAAAGGCAGCCAATGCTCTTAACCACTAAGCTATCTCTCCAACTGTTCTTTCTGTATCCAAAAATGGCAGGAGACCTCATTGAAGATGATTTGCCAATATTTTCTTGAGAATTTTGCATCGATGTTCATGAGTGACATAGGTCTGTATTTGTCTTGCTTAAGCCTTTGTGTGGTTTATGTAATTGGGTAACTGCAGGTTCAAAAGAAGAGTTTGGCAAGACACTTACATTTCTATACTGTGAAACACATAAAGGAGTATAAGTATGAGCTCTTCTTGGAATTTCTGGTAAAAATCTTCATTAAAAGTATTATGTTGTTGGTAGGAATCGAACTTCTGACTTGTGGAAGGGCAAACCAAGCGCTTAACCACTGAGCTATCTCTCCAGCTGCTCTTTCTGTAGGCAAAAGGGGCTGCCTTAACGTTGAGGATCACAGGATAAGGTTTTCACCTGTTGGCCCTCTTGACTGTTGGGTGCTAAGCCTCCAGAGTGCTATTGGACACTTGACTTTATCCAACTCAGCAAGAAATGCTCTTAACCACTGAGCTATCTCTCCTACCTCTCCCTTCTGTTGTCAGTAGAGGGGGCCAGGCCACATTACAGATGGTTGTGAGCCATTATATGGTCCCAGGAACCGAACTTCTCACATTGGAAAGGCAGCCAATGCTCTTAACCACTAAGCTATCTCTCCAACTGTTCTTTCTGTATCCAAAAAGGGCAGGAGACCTCATTGAAGATGGTTTGCCAGTATTTTCTTGAGAATTTTGCATCGATGTTCATGAGTGACATAGGTCTGTATTTGTCTTGCTTTTAAGCTTTTGTGTGGTTTATGTAATTGGGTAACTGCAGTTTCAAAAGAAGAGTTTGGCAAGACACTTACGTTTCTATACTGTGAAACACATAAAGGAGTATAGGTATGAGCTCTTCTTGGAATTTCTAGTAAAAATCTTCATTAAAACTATTATGTGGTTGGTAGGAATCGAACTTCTGACCTGTGGAAGGGCAAACCAAGCGCTTAACCACTGAGCTATCTCTCCAGCTGCTCTTTCTGTAGGCAAAAGGGGCTGCCTTAACGTTGAGGATCACAGGATAAGGTTTTCACCTGTTGGCCCTCTTGACTGTTGGGTGCTAAGCCTCCAGAGTGCTATTGGACACTTGACTTTATCGAACTCAGCGAGAAATGCTCTTAACCACTGAGCTATCTCTCCTACCTCTCCCTTCTGTTGTCAGTAGAGGGCGCCAGGCCTCATTGCAGATGGTTGTGAGCCATTATATGGTCCCAAAATCGAACTTCTACATTTGGAAAGGCAGCCAATGCTCTTAACCACTAAGCTATCTCTCCAACTGTTCTTTCTGTATCCAAAAAGGGCAGGAGACCTCATTGAAGATGGTTTGCCAGTATTTTCTTGAGAATTTTGCATCGATGTTCATGAGTGACATAGGTCTGTATTTGTCTTGCTTAAGCCTTTGTGTGGTTTATGTAATTGGGTTACTGCAGTTTCAAAAGAAGAGTTTGGCAAGACACTTACGTTTCTATACTCTGAAACACATAAAGGAGTATAGGTATGAGCTCTTCTTGGAATTTCTAGTAAAAATCTTCATTAAAACTATTTTGTGGTTGGTAGGAATCGAACTTCTGACCTGTGGAAGAGCAATCCAAGCGCTTAACCACTGAGCTATCTCTCCAGCTGCTCTTTCTGTAGGCCAAAGGGGCTGCCTTAACGTTGAGGATCACAGGATAAGGTTTTCACCTGTTGGCCCTCTTGACTGTTGGGTGCTAAGCCTCCAGAGTGCTATTGGACACTTGACTTTATGGAACTCAGCAATAAATGCTCTTAAACACTGAGCTATCTCTCCTACCTCTCCCTTCTGTTGTCAGTAGAGGGCGCCAGGCCTCATTGCAGATGGTTGTGAGCCATTATATGGTCCCAGGAACCGAACTTCTCACATTTGGAAAGGCAGCCAATGCTCTTAACCACTAAGCTATCTCTCCAACTGTTCTTTCTGTATCCAAAAAGGGCAGGAGACCTCATTGAAGATGGTTTGCCAGTATTTTCTTGAGAATTTTGCATCGATGTTCATGAGTGACATAGGTCTGTATTTGTCTTGCTAAGCCTTTGTGTGGTTTATGTAATTGGGTAACTGCAGTTTCAAAAGAAGAGTTTGGCAAGTCACGTTTCTATACTGTGAAACACATAAAGGAGTATAAGTATGAGCTCTTCTTGGAATTTCTGGTAAAAATCTTCATTAAAAGTATTATGTGGTTGGTAGGAATCGAACTTCTGACCTGTGGAAGAGCAATCCAAGCGCTTAACCACTGAGCTATCTCTCCAGCTGCTCTTTCTGTAGGCAAAAGAAGCTGCCTTAACGTTGAGGATCACATGATAAGGTTCTCACCTGTTGGCCCTCTTGAGTGTTGGGTGCTAAGCCTCCAGAGTGCTATTGGACACTTGACTTTATCGAACTCAGCAAGAAATGCTCTTATCCACTGAGCTATCTCTCCTACCTCTCCCTTCTGTTGTCAGTAGAGGGCGCCAGGCCTCATTACAGATGGTTGTGAGCCATTATATGGTCCCAGGAACCGAACTTCTCACATTTGGAAAGGCAGCCAATGCTCTTAACCACTAAGCTATTTCTCCAACTGTTCTTTCTGTATCCAAAAAGGGCAGGAGACCTCATTGAAGATGGTTTGCCAGTATTTTCTTGAGAATTTTGCATCGATGTTCATGAGTGACATAGGTCTGTATTTGTCTTGCTTAAGCCTTTGTGTGGTTTATGTAATTGGGTAACTGCAGTTTCAAAGAAGAGTTTGGCAAGACACTTACGTTTCTATACTGTGAAACACATAAAGGAGTATAGGTATGAGCTCTTCTTGGAATTTCTGGTAAAAATCTTGATTAAAACTATTATGTGGTTGGTAGGAATCGAATTTCTGACCTGTGGAAGGGCAAACCAAGCGCTGAACCACTGAGCTATCTCTCCAGCTGCTCTTTTTGTAGGCAAAAGGGGCTGCCTTAACGTTGAGGATCACAGGATAAGGTTTTCACCTGTTGGCCCTCTTGACTGTTGGGTGCTAAGCCTCCAGAGTGCTATTGGACACTAGACTTTATCGAACTCAGCAAGAATTGCTCTTAACCACTGAGCTATATCTCCTACCTCTCCCTTCTGTTGTCAGTAGAGGGCGACAGGGCTCATTGCAGATGGTTGTGAGCCATTATATGGTCCCAGGAATCGAACTTCTACATTTGGAAAGGCAGCCAATGCTCTTAACCACTAAGCTATCTCTCCAACTGTTCTTTCTGTATCCAAAAATGGCAGGAGACCTCATTGAAGATGATTTGCCAATATTTTCTTGAGAATTTTGCATCGATGTTCATGAGTGACATAGGTCTGTATTTGTCTTGCTTAAGCCTTTGTGTGGTTTATGTAATTGGGTAACTGCAGGTTCAAAAGAAGAGTTTGGCAAGACACTTACATTTCTATACTGTGAAACACATAAAGGAGTATAAGTATGAGCTCTTCTTGGAATTTCTGGTAAAAATCTTCATTAAAAGTATTATGTTGTTGGTAGGAATCGAACTTCTGACTTGTGGAAGGGCAAACCAAGCGCTTAACCACTGAGCTATCTCTCCAGCTGCTCTTTCTGTAGGCAAAAGGGGCTGCCTTAACGTTGAGGATCACAGGATAAGGTTTTCACCTGTTGGCCCTCTTGACTGTTGGGTGCTAAGCCTCCAGAGTGCTATTGGACACTTGACTTTATCGAACTCAGCAAGAAATGCTCTTAACCACTGAGCTATCTCTCCTACCTCTCCCTTCGGTTGTCAGTAGAGGGGGCCAGGCCACATTACAGATGGTTGTGAGCCATTATATGGTCCCAGGAACCGAACTTCTCACATTGGAAAGGCAGCCAATGCTCTTAACCACTAAGCTATCTCTCCAACTGTTCTTTCTGTATCCAAAAAGGGCAGGAGACCTCATTGAAGATGGTTTGCCAGTATTTTCTTGAGAATTTTGCATCGATGTTCATGAGTGACATAGGTCTGTATTTGTCTTGCTTTTAAGCTTTTGTGTGGTTTATGTAATTGGGTAACTGCAGTTTCAAAAGAAGAGTTTGGCAAGACACTTACGTTTCTATACTGTGAAACACATAAAGGAGTATAGGTATGAGCTCTTCTTGGAATTTCTAGTAAAAATCTTCATTAAAACTATTATGTGGTTGGTAGGAATCGAACTTCTGACCTGTGGAAGGGCAAACCAAGCGCTTAACCACTGAGCTATCTCTCCAGCTGCTCTTTCTGTAGGCAAAAGGGGCTGCCTTAACGTTGAGGATCACAGGATAAGGTTTTCACCTGTTGGCCCTCTTGACTGTTGGGTGCTAAGCCTCCAGAGTGCTATTGGACACTTGACTTTATCGAACTCAGCAAGAAATGCTCTTAACCACTGAGCTATCTCTCCTACCTCTCCCTTCTGTTGTCAGTAGAGGGCGCCAGGCCTCATTGCAGATGGTTGTGAGCCATTATATGGTCCCAAAATCGAACTTCTACATTTGGAAAGGCAGCCAATGCTCTTAACCACTAAGCTATCTCTCCAACTGTTCTTTCTGTATCCAAAAAGGGCAGGAGACCTCATTGAAGATGGTTTGCCAGTATTTTCTTGAGAATTTTGCATCGATGTTCATGAGTGACATAGGTCTGTATTTGTCTTGCTTAAGCCTTTGTGTGGTTTATGTAATTGGGTTACTGCAGTTTCAAAAGAAGAGTTTGGCAAGACACTTACGTTTCTATACTCTGAAACACATAAAGGAGTATAGGTATGAGCTCTTCTTAAAATTTCTGGTAAAAATCTTGATTAAAACTATTATGTGGTTGGTAGGAATCGAACTTCTGACTTGTGGAAGGGCAAACCAAGCGCTTAACCCCTGAGCTATCTCTCCAGCTGCTCTTTCTGTAGGCAAAAGGGGCTGCCTTAACGTTGAGGATCACAGGATAATGTTTTCACCTGTTGGCCCTCTTGACTGTTGGGTGCTATGCCTCCAGAGTGCTATTGGACACTTGAGTTTATCGAACTCAGCAAGAAATGCTCTTAACCACTGAGCTATCTCTCCTACCTCTCCCTTCTGTTGTCAGTAGAGGGCGCCAGGGCTCATTGCAGATGGTTGTGAGCCATTATATGGTCCCAGGAATCGAACTTCTACATTTGGAAATGCAGCCAATGTCTTAACCACTATGCTATCTCTCCAACTGTTCTTTCTGTATCCAAAAAGGGCAGGAGACCTCATTGAAGATGGTTTGCCAGTATTTTCTTGAGAATTTTGCATCGATGTTCATGAGTGACATAGGTCTGTATTTGTCTTGCTTAAGCCTTTGTGTGGTTTATGTAATTGGGTAACTGCAGTTTCAAAAGAAGAGTTTGGCAAGACACTTACGTTTCTATACTGTGAAACACATAAAGGAGTATAGGTATGAGCTCTTCTTGGAATTTCTGGTAAAAATCTTCATTAAAAGTATTATGTGGTTGGTAGGAATCGAACTTCTGACCTGTGGAAGGGCAAACCAAGCGCTTAACCACTGAGCTATCTCTCCAGCTGCTCTTTCTGTAGGCAAAAGGGGCTGCCTTAACGTTGAGGATCACAGGATAAGGTTTTCACCTGTTGGCCCTCTTGACTGTTGGGTGCTAAGCCTCCAGAGTGCTATTGGACACTTGACTTTATCGAACTCAGCAAGAAATGCTCTTAACCACTGAGCTATCTCTCCTACCTCTCCCTTCTGTTGTCAGTAGAGGGCGCCAGGCCTCATTACAGATGGTTGTGAGCCATTATATGGTCCCAGGAACCGAACTTCTCACATTGGAAAGGCAGCCAATGCTCTTAACCACTAAGCTATCTCTCCAACTGTTCTTTCTGTATCCAAAAAGGGCAGGAGACCTCATTGAAGATGGTTTGCCAGTATTTTCTTGAGAATTTTGCATCGATGTTCATGAGTGACATAGGTCTGTATTTGTCTTGCTTTTAAGCTTTTGTGTGGTTTATGTAATTCGGTAACTGCAGTTTCAAAAGAAGAGTTTGGCAAGACACTTACGTTTCTATACTGTGAAACACATAAAGGAGTATAGGTATGAGCTCTTCTTGGAATTTCTAGTAAAAATCTTCATTAAAACTATTTTGTGGTTGGTAGGAATCGAACTTCTGACCTGTGGAAGAGCAATCCAAGCGCTTAACCACTGAGCTATCTCTCCAGCTGCTCTTTCTGTAGGCCAAAGGGGCTGCCTTAACGTTGAGGATCACAGGATAAGGTTTTCACCTGTTGGCCCTCTTGACTGTTGGGTGCTAAGCCTCCAGAGTGCTATTGGACACTTGACTTTATGGAACTCAGCAATAAATGCTCTTAAACACTGAGCTATCTCTCCTACCTCTCCCTTCTGTTGTCAGTAGAGGGCGCCAGGCCTCATTGCAGATGGTTGTGAGCCATTATATGGTCCCAGGAACCGAACTTCTCACATTTGGAAAGGCAGCCAATGCTCTTAACCACTAAGCTATCTCTCCAACTGTTCTTTCTGTATCCAAAAAGGGCAGGAGACCTCATTGAAGATGGTTTGCCAGTATTTTCTTGAGAATTTTGCATCGATGTTCATGAGTGACATAGGTCTGTATTTGTCTTGCTAAGCCTTTGTGTGGTTTATGTAATTGTGTAACTGCAGTTTCAAAAGAAGAGTTTGGCAAGTCACGTTTCTATACTGTGAAACACATAAAGGAGTATAAGTATGAGCTCTTCTTGGAATTTCTGGTAAAAATCTTCATTAAAAGTATTATGTGGTTGGTAGGAATCGAACTTCTGACCTGTGGAAGAGCAATCCAAGCGCTTAACCACTGAGCTATCTCTCCAGCTGCTCTTTCTGTAGGCAAAAGAAGCTGCCTTAACGTTGAGGATCACATGATAAGGTTCTCACCTGTTGGCCCTCTTGAGTGTTGGGTGCTAAGCCTCCAGAGTGCTATTGGACACTTGACTTTATCGAACTCAGCAAGAAATGCTCTTATCCACTGAGCTATCTCTCCTACCTCTCCCTTCTGTTGTCAGTAGAGGGCGCCAGGCCTCATTACAGATGGTTGTGAGCCATTATATGGTCCCAGGAACCGAACTTCTCACATTTGGAAAGGCAGCCAATGCTCTTAACCACTAAGCTATTTCTCCAACTGTTCTTTCTGTATCCAAAAAGGGCAGGAGACCTCATTGAAGATGGTTTGCCAGTATTTTCTTGAGAATTTTGCATCGATGTTCATGAGTGACATAGGTCTGTATTTGTCTTGCTTTTATGCCTTTGTGTGGTTTATGTAATTGGGTAACTGCAGTTTCAAAAGAAGAATTTGGCAAGACACTTACGTTTCTATACTGTGAAACACATAAAGGAGTATAGGTATGAGCTCTTCTTGGAATTTGTAGTAAAAATCTTCATTAAAACTATTATGTGGTTGGTAGGAATCGAACTTCTGACTTGTGGAAGGGCAAACCAAGCGCTTAACCACTGAGCTATCTCTCCAGCTGCTCTTTCTGTAGGCAAAAGGGGCTGCCTTAACGTTGAGGATCACAGGATAAGGTTTTCACCTGTTGGCCCTCTTGACTGTTGGGTGCTAAGCCTCCAGAGTGCTATTGGACACTTGACTTTATCGAACTCAGCAAGAAATGCTCTTAACCACTGAGCTATCTCTCCTACCTCTCCCTTCTGTTGTCAGTAGAGGGGGCCAGGCCACATTACAGATGGTTGTGAGCCATTATATGGTCCCAGGAACCGAACTTCTCACATTGGAAAGGCAGCCAATGCTCTTAACCACTAAGCTATCTCTCCAACTGTTCTTTCTGTATCCAAAAAGGGCAGGAGACCTCATTGAAGATGGTTTGCCAGTATTTTCTTGAGAATTTTGCATCGATGTTCATGAGTGACATAGGTCTGTATTTGTCTTGCTTTTAAGCTTTTGTGTGGTTTATGTAATTGGGTAACTGCAGGTTCAAAAGAAGAGTTTGGCAAGACACTTACGTTTCTATACTGTGAAACACATAAAGGAGTATAGGTATGAGCTCTTCTTGGAATTTCTAGTAAAAATCTTCATTAAAACTATTATGTGGTTGGTAGGAATCGAACTTCTGACCTGTGGAAGGGCAAACCAAGCGCTTAACCACTGAGCTATCTCTCCAGCTGCTCTTTCTGTAGGCAAAAGGGGCTGCCTTAACGTTGAGGATCACAGGATAAGGTTTTCACCTGTTGGCCCTCTTGACTGTTGGGTGCTAAGCCTCCAGAGTGCTATTGGACACTTGACTTTATCTAACTCAGCAAGAAATGCTCTTAACCACTGAGCTATCTCTCCTACCTCTCACTTCTGTTGTCAGTAGAGGGCGCCAGGCCTCATTGCAGATGGTTGTGAGCCATTATATGGTCCCAAAATCGAACTTCTACATTTGGAAAGGCAGCCAATGCTCTTAACCACTAAGCTATCTCTCCAACTGTTCTTTCTGTATCCAAAAAGGGCAGGAGACCTCATTGAAGATGGTTTGCCAGTATTTTCTTGAGAATTTTGCATCGATGTTCATGAGTGACATAGGTCTGTATTTGTCTTGCTTAAGCCTTTGTGTGGTTTATGTAATTGGGTTACTGCAGTTTCAAAAGAAGAGTTTGGCAAGACACTTACGTTTCTATACTCTGAAACACATAAAGGAGTATAGGTATGAGCTCTTCTTAAAATTTCTGGTAAAAATCTTGATTAAAACTATTATGTGGTTGGTAGGAATCGAACTTCTGAACAGTGGAAGGGCAAACCAAGCGCTTAACCACTGAGCTATCTCTCCAGCTGCTCTTTCTGTAGGCAAAAGGGGCTGCCTTAACGTTGAGGATCACAGGATAAGGTTTTCACCTGTTGGCCCTCTTGACTGTTGGGTGCTAAGCCTCCAGAGTGCTATTGGACACTTGAGTTTATCGAACTCAGCAAGAAATGCTCTTAACCAATGAGCTATCTCTCCTACCTCTCCCTTCTGTTGTCAGTAGAGGGCGCCAGGGCTCATTGCAGATGGTTGTGAGCCATTATATGGTCCCAGGAATCGAACTTCTACATTTGGAAATGCAGCCAATGTCTTAACCACTAAGCTATCTCTCCAACTGTTCTTTCTGTATCCAAAAAGGGCAGGAGACCTCATTGAAGATGGTTTGCCAGTATTTTCTTGAGAATTTTGCATCGATGTTCATGAGTGACATAGGTCTGTATTTGTCTTGCTTAAGCCTTTGTGTGGTTTATGTAATTGGGTAACTGCAGTTTCAAAAGAAGAGTTTGGCAAGACACTTACGTTTCTATACTGTGAAACACATAAAGGAGTATAGGTATGAGCTCTTCTTGGAATTTCTGGTAAAAATCTTCATTAAAAGTATTATGTGGTTGGTAGGAATCGAACTTCTGACCTGTGGAAGGGCAAACCAAGCGCTTAACCACTGAGCTATCTCTCCAGCTGCTCTTTCTGTAGGCAAAAGGGGCTGCCTTAACGTTGAGGATCACAGGATAAGGTTTTCACCTGTTGGCCCTCTTGACTGTTGGGTGCTAAGCCTCCAGAGTGCTATTGGACACTTGACTTTATCGAACTCAGCAAGAAATGCTCTTAACCACTGAGCTATCTCTCCTACCTCTCCCTTCTGTTGTCAGTAGAGGGCGCCAGGCCTCATTACAGATGGTTGTGAGCCATTATATGGTCCCAGGAACCGAACTTCTCACATTGGAAAGGCAGCCAATGCTCTTAACCACTAAGCTATCTCTCCAACTGTTCTTTCTGTATCCAAAAAGGGCAGGAGACCTCATTGAAGATGGTTTGCCAGTATTTTCTTGAGAATTTTGCATCGATGTTCATGAGTGACATAGGTCTGTATTTGTCTTGCTTTTAAGCCTTTGTGTGGTTTATGTAATTGGGTAACTGCAGTTTCAAAGAAGAGTTTGGCAAGACACTTACGTTTCTATACTGTGAAACACATAAAGGAGTATAGGTATGAGCTCTTCTTGGAATTTCTGGTAAAAATCTTCTTTAAAACTATGATGTGGTTGGTAGGAATCGAACTTCTGACCTGTGGAAGGGCAAACCAAGCGCTTAACCACTGAGCTATCTCTCCAGCTGCTCTTTCTGTAGGCCAAAGGGGCTGCCTTAACGTTGAGGATCACAGGATAAGGTTTTCACCTGTTGGCCCTCTTGACTGTTGGGTGCTAAGCATCCAGAGTGCTATTGGACACTTGACTTTATCGAACTCAGCAAGAAATGCTCTTAACCACTGAGCTATCTCTCCTACCTCTCCCTTCTGTTGTCAGTAGAGGGCGTCAGGCCTCATTGCAGATGGTTGTGAGCCATTATATGGTCCCAGGAATCGAACTTCTCACATTTGGAAAGGCAGCCAATGCTCTTAACCACTAAGCTATCTCTCCAACTGTTCTTTCTGTATCCAAAAAGGGCAGGAGACCTCATTGAAGATGGTTTGCCAGTATTTTCTTGAGAATTTTGCATCGATGTTCATGAGTGACATAGGTCTGTATTTGTCTTGCTTTTAAGCCTTTGTGTGGTTTATGTAATTGGGTAACTGCAGTTTCAAAGAAGAGTTTGGCAAGACACTTACGTTTCTATACTGTGAAACACATAAAGGAGTATAGGTATGAGCTCTTCTTGGAATTTCTGGTAAAAATCTTCTTTAAAACTATTATGTGGTTGGTAGGAATCGAACTTCTGACCTGTGGAAGGGCAACCCAAGCGCTTAACCACTGAGCTATCTCTCCAGCTGCTCTTTCTGTAGGCCAAAGTGGCTGCCTTAACGTTGAGGATCACAGGATAAGGTTTTCACCTGTTGGCCCTCTTGACTGTTGGGTGCTAAGCCTCCAGAGTGCTATTGGGCACTTGACTTTATCGAACTCAGCAAGAAATGCTCTTAACCACTGAGCTATCTCTCCTACCTCTCCCTTCTGTTGTCAGTAGAGGGCGCCAGGCCTCATTGCAGATGGTTGTGAGCCATTATATGGTCCCAGGAATCGAACTTCTACATTTGGAAAGGCAGCCAATGCTCTTAACCACTAAGCTATCTCTCCAACTGTTCTTTCTGTATCCAAAAAGGGCAGGAGACCTCATTGAAGATGGTTTGCCAGTATTTTCTTGAGAATTTTGCATCGATGTTCATGAGTGACATAGGTCTGTATTTGTCTTGCTTAAGCCTTTGTGTGGTTTATGTAATTGGGTAACTGCAGTTTCAAAAGAAGAGTTTGGCAAGACACTTACGTTTCTATACTGTGAAACACATAAAGGAGTATAGGTATGAGCTCTTCTTGGAATTTCTGGTAAAAATCTTGATTAAAACTATTATGTGGTTGGTAGGAATCGAATTTCTGACCTGTGGAAGGGCAACCCAAGCGCTTAACCACTGAGCTATCTCTCCAGCTGCTCTTTCTGTAGGCAAAAGGGGCTGCCTTAACGTTGAGGATCACAGGATAAGGTTTTCACCTGTTGGCCCTCTTGACTGTTGGGTGCTAAGCCTCCAGAGTGCTATTGGACACTAGACTTTATCGAACTCAGCAAGAAATGCTCTTAACCACTGAGCTATCTCTCCTACCTCTCCCTTCTGTTGTCAGTAGAGGGCGTCAGGCCTCATTGCAGATGGTTGTGAGCCATTATATGGTCCCAGGAATCGAACTTCTCACATTTGGAAAGGCAGCCAATGCTCTTAACCACTAAGCTATCTCTCCAACTGTTCTTTCTGTATCCAAAAAGGGCAGGAGACCTCATTGAAGATGGTTTGCCAGTATTTTCTTGAGAATTTTGCATCGATGTTCATGAGTGACATAGGTCTGTATTTGTCTTGCTTTTAAGCCTTTGTGTGGTTTATGTAATTGGGTAACTGCAGTTTCAAAGAAGAGTTTGGCAAGACACTTACGTTTCTATACTGTGAAACACATAAAGGAGTATAGGTATGAGCTCTTCTTGGAATTTCTGGTAAAAATCTTCTTTAAAACTATTATGTGGTTGGTAGGAATCGAACTTCTGACCTGTGGAAGGGCAACCCAAGCGCTTAACCACTGAGCTATCTCTCCAGCTGCTCTTTCTGTAGGCCAAAGTGGCTGCCTTAACGTTGAGGATCACAGGATAAGGTTTTCACCTGTTGGCCCTCTTGACTGTTGGGTGCTAAGCCTCCAGAGTGCTATTGGGCACTTGACTTTATCGAACTCAGCAAGAAATGCTCTTAACCACTGAGCTATCTCTCCTACCTCTCCCTTCTGTTGTCAGTAGAGGGCGCCAGGCCTCATTGCAGATGGTTGTGAGCCATTATATGGTCCCAGGAATCGAACTTCTACATTTGGAAAGGCAGCCAATGCTCTTAACCACTAAGCTATCTCTCCAACTGTTCTTTCTGTATCCAAAAAGGGCAGGAGACCTCATTGAAGATGGTTTGCCAGTATTTTCTTGAGAATTTTGCATCGATGTTCATGAGTGACATAGGTCTGTATTTGTCTTGCTTAAGCCTTTGTGTGGTTTATGTAATTGGGTAACTGCAGTTTCAAAAGAAGAGTTTGGCAAGACACTTACGTTTCTATACTGTGAAACACATAAAGGAGTATAGGTATGAGCTCTTCTTGGAATTTCTGGTAAAAATCTTGATTAAAACTATTATGTGGTTGGTAGGAATCGAATTTCTGACCTGTGGAAGGGCAACCCAAGCGCTTAACCACTGAGCTATCTCTCCAGCTGCTCTTTCTGTAGGCAAAAGGGGCTGCCTTAACGTTGAGGATCACAGGATAAGGTTTTCACCTGTTGGCCCTCTTGACTGTTGGGTGCTAAGCCTCCAGAGTGCTATTGGACACTAGACTTTATCGAACTCAGCAAGAAATGCTCTTAACCACTGAGCTATCTCTCCTACCTCTCCCTTCTGTTGTCAGTAGAGGGCGCCAGGCCTCATTGCAGATGGTTGTGAGCCATTATATGGTCCCAGGAATCGAACTTCTACATTTGGAAAGGCAGCCAATGCTCTTAACCACTAAGCTATCACTCCAACTCTTCTTTCTGTATCCAAAAAGGGCAGGGGACCTCATTGAAGATGGTTTGCCAGTATTTTCTTGAGAATTTTGCATCGATGTTCATGAGTGACATAGGTCTGTATTTGTCTTGCTTTTAAGCCTTTGTGTGGTTTATGTAATTGGGTAACTGCAGTTTCAAAAGAAGAGTTTGGCAAGACACTTACGTTTCTATACTGTGAAACACATAAAGGAGTATAGGTATGAGCTCTTCTTGGAATTTCTGGTAAAAATCTTCATTAAAAGTATTATGTGGTTGGTAGGAATCGAACTTCTGACCTGTGGAAGGGCAACCCAAGCGCTTAACCACTGAGCTATCTCTCCAGCTGCTCTTTCTGTAGGCAAAAGGGGCTGCCTTAACGTTGAGGATCACATTATAAGGTTTTCACCTGTTGGCCCTCTTGACTGTTGGGTGCTAAGCCTCCAGAGTGCTATTGGACACTTGACTTTATCGAACTCAGCAAGAAATGCTCTTAACCACTGAGCTATCTCTCCTACCTCTCCCTTCTGTTGTCAGTAGAGGGCGCCAGGCCTCATTGCAGATGGTTGTGAGCCATTATATGGTCCCAGGAATCGAACTTCTACATTTGGAAAGGCAGCCAATGCTCTTAACCTCTAAGCTATCTCTCCAACTGTTCTTTCAATATCCAAAAAGGGCAGGACATCATTGAAGATGGTTTGCCAGTATTTTCTTGAGAATTTTGCATCGATGTTCATGAGTGACATAGGTCTGTATTTGTCTTGCTTAAGCCTTTGTGTGGTTTATGTAATTGGGTAACTGCAGTTTCAAAAGAAGAGTTTGGCAAGACACTTATGTTTCTATACTGTGAAACACATAAAAGAGTATAGGTATGAGCTCTTCTTGGAATTTCTGGTAAAAATCTTCTTTAAAACTATTATGTGGTTGGTAGGAATCGAACTTCTGACCTGTGGAAGGGCAAACCAAGCGCTTAACCACTGAGCTATCTCTCCAGCTGCTCTTTCTGTAGGCAAAAGGGGCTGCCTTAACGTTGAGGATCACAGGATAAGGTTTTCACCTGTTGTCCCTCTTGACCTTTGGGTGCTAAGCCTCCAGGGTGCTATTGGACACTTGACTTTATCGAACTCAGCAAGAAATGCTCTTAACCACTGAGCTATCTCTCCTACCTCTCCCTTCTGTTGTCAGTAGAGGGCGCCAGGCCTCATTGCAGATGGTTGTGAGCCATTATATGGTCCCAGGAATCGAACTTCTACATTTGGAAAGGCAGCCAATGCTCTTAACCACTAAGCTATCTCTCCAACTGTTTTTTCTGTATCCAAAAAGGGCAGGAGACCTCATTGAAGATGGTTTGCCAGTATTTTCTTGAGAATTTTGCATCGATGTTCATGAGTGACATAGGTCTGTATTTGTCTTGCTTTTAAGCCTTTGTGTGGTTTATGTAATTGGGTAACTGCAGTTTCAAAAGAAGAGTTTGGCAAGACACTTACGTTTCTATACTGTGAAACACATAAAGGAGTATAGGTATGAGCTCTTCTTGGAATTTCTGGTAAAAATCTTCATTAAAACTATTATGTGGTTGGGAGGAATCGAACTTCTGACCTGTGGAAGGGCAACCCAAGCGCTTAACCACTGAGCTATCTCTCCAGCTGCTCTTTTTGTAGGCAAAAGGGGCTGCCTTAACGTTGAGGATCACAGGATAAGGTTTTCACCTGTTGGCCCTCTTGACTGTTGGGTGCTAAGCCTCCAGAGTGCTATTGGACACTTGACTTTATCGAACTCAGCAAGAAATGCTCTTAACCACTGAGCTATCTCTCCTACCTCTCCCTTCTGTTGTCAGTAGAGGGCGCCAGGCCTCATTGCAGATGGTTGTGAGCCATTATATGGTCCCAGGAATCGAACTTCTACATTTGGAAAAGCAGCCAATGTTCTTAACCACTAAGCTATCTCTCCAACTGTTCTTTCTGTATCCAAAAAGGGCAGGAGACATCAATGAAGATGGTTTGCCAGTATTTTCTTGAGAATTTTGCATCGATGTTCATGAGTGACATAGGTCTGTATTTGTCTTGCTTAAGCCTTTGTGTGGTTTATGTAATTGGGTAACTGCAGGTTCAAAAGAAGAGTTTGGCAAGACACTTACGTGTCTATCCTGTGAAACACATAAAGGAGTATAGGTATGAGCTCTTCTTGGAATTTCTGATAAAAATCTTCTTTAAAACTATTATGTGGTTGGTAGGAATCGAACTTCTGACCTGTGGAAGGGCAAACCAAGCGCTTAACCACTGAGCTATCTCTCCAGCTGCTCTTTCTGTAGGCAAAAGGGGCTGCCTTAACGTTGAGGATCACAGGATAAGGTTTTCACCTGTTGGCCCTCTTGACTGTTGGGTGCTAAGCCTCCAGAGTGCTATTGGACACTTGACTTTATCGAACTCAGCAAGAAATGCTCTTAACCACTGAGCTATCTCTCCTACCTCTCCCTTCTGTTGTCAGTAGAGGGCGCCAGGGCTCATTGCAGATGGTTGTGAGCCATTATATGGTCCCAGGAATAGAACTTCTACATTTGGAAAGGCAGCCAATGCTCTGAACCACTAAGCTATCTCTCCAACTGTTCTTTCTGTATCCAAAAAGGGCAGGAGACCTCATTGAAGATGGTTTGCCAGTATTTTCTTGAGAATTTTGCATCGATGTTCATGAGTGACATAGGTCTGTATTTGTCTTGCTTAATCCTTTGTGTGGTTTATGTAATTGGGTAACTGCAGTTTCAAAAGAAGAGTTTGGCAAGACACTTACGTTTCTACACTGTGAAACACATAAAGGAGTATAGGTATGAGCTCTTCTTGGAATTTCTGGTAAAAATCTTCTTTAAAACTATTATGTGGTTGGTAGGAATCGAACTTCTGACCTGTGGAAGGGCAAACCAAGCGCTTAACCACTGAGCTATCTCTCCAGCTGCTCTTTCTGTAGGCAAAAGGGGCTGCCTTAACGTTGAGGATCACAGGATAAAGTTTTCACCTGTTGGCCCTCTTGACTGTTGGGTGCTAAGCCTCCAGAGTGCTATTGGACACTTGACTTTATCGAACTCAGCAAGAAATGCTCTTAACCACTGAGCTATCTCTCCTACCTCTCCCTTCTGTTGTCAGTAGAGGGCGCCAGGGCTCATTGCAGATGGTTGTGAGCCATTATATGGTCCCAGGAATCGAACTTCTACATTTGGAAAGGCAGCCAATGCTCTTAACAACTAAGCTATCTCTCCAACTGTTCTTTCTGTATCCAAAAAGGGCAGGAGACCTCAATGAAGATGGTTTGCCAGTATTTTCTTGAGAATTTTGCATCGATGTTCATGAGTGACATAGGTCTGTATTTGTCTTGCTTAAGCCTTTGTGTGGTTTATGTAATTGGGTAACTGCAGTTTCAAAAGAAGAGTTTGGCAAGACACTTACGTTTCTATACTGTGAAACACATAAAGGAGTATAGGTATGAGCTCTTCTTGGAATTTCTGGTAAAAATCTTCATTAAAACTATTATGTGGTTGGTAGGAATCGAACTTCTGAACAGTGGAAGGGCAAACCAAGCGCTTAACCACTGAGCTATCTCTCCAGCTGCTCTTTCTGTAGGCAAAAGGGGCTGCCTTAACGTTGAGGAACACAGGATAATTTTTTCACCTGTTGGCCCTCTTGACTGTTGGGTGCTAAGCCTCCAGAGTGCTATTGGACACTTGACTTTATCGAAACCAGCAAGAAATGCTCTTAACCACTGAGCTATCTCTCCTACCTCTCCCTTCTGTTGTCAGTAGAGGGCGCCAGGCCTCATTGCAGATGGTTGTGAGCCATTATATGGTCCCAGAAATCGAACTTCTACATTTGGAAAGGCAGCCAATGCTCTTAACCACTAAGCTATCTCTCCAACTGTTCTTTCTGTATCCAAAAAGGGCAGGACATCATTGAAGATGGTTTGCCAGTATTTTCTTGAGAATTTTGCATCGATGTTCATGAGTGACTTAGGTCTGTATTTGTCTTGCTTAAGCCTTTGTGTGGTTTATGTAATTGGGTAACTGCAGTTTCAAAAGAAGAGTTTGGCAAGACACTTACGTTTCTATACTGTGAAACACATAAAGGAGTATAGGTATGAGCTCTTCTTGGAATTTCTGGTAAAAATCTTCTTTAAAACTATTATGTGGTTGGTAGGAATCGAACTTCTGACCTGTGGAAGGGCAAACCAAGCGCTTAACCACTGAGCTATCTCTCCAGCTGCTCTTTCTGTAGGCAAAAGGGGCTCCCTTAACGTTGAGGATCACAGGATAAGGTGTTCACCTGTTGGGTGCTAAGCCTCCAGAGTGCTATTGGACACTTGACTTTATCGAACTCAGCAAGAAATGCTCTTAACCACTGAGCTATCTCTCCTACCTCTCCCTTCTGTTGTCAGTAGAGGGCGCCAGGGCTCATTGCAGATGGTTGTGAGCCATTATATGGTCCCAGGAACCGAACTTCACACATTTGGAAAGGCAGCCAATGCTCTTAACCACTAAGCTATCTCTCCAACTGTTCTTTCTGTATCCAAAAAGGGCAGGAGACCTCAATGAAGATGGTTTGCCAGTATTTTCTTGAGAATTTTGCATCGATGTTCATGAGTGACATAGGTCTGTATTTGTCTTGCTTTTAAGCCTTTGTGTGGTTTATGTAATTGGGTAACTGCAGTTTCAAAAGAAGAGTTTGGCAAGACACTTACGTTTCTATACTGTGAAACACATAAAGGAGTATAGGTATGAGCTCTTCTTGGAATTTCTGTTAAAAATCTTGATTAAAACTATTATGTGGTTGGTAGGAATCGAACTTGTGACCTATGGAAGGGCAAACCAAGCGCTTAACCACTGAGCTATCTCTCCAGCTGCTCTTTCTGTAGGCAAAAGGGGCTGCCTTAACGTTGAGGAACACAGGATAAGGTTTTCACCTGTTGGCCCTCTTGACTGTTGGGTGCTAAGCCTCCAGAGTGCTATTGGACACTTGACTTTATTAAACTCAGCAAGAAATGCTCTTAACCACTGAGCTATCTCTCCTACCTCTCCCTTCTGTTGTCAGTAGAGGGCGCCAGGCCTCATTGCAGATGGTTGTGAGCCATTATATGGTCCCAGGAATCGAACTTCTACATTTGGAAAGGCAGCCAATGCTCTTAACCACTAAGCTATCTCTCCAACTGTTCTT
>JAQJZF010000190.1:0-49671 GCA_028537955.1 Microtus californicus | reverse complement strand
CTTAGTGTGCACTCAATTATTTCTATAGGCTACTAAAAGCAAACTAAGTTGCTCAATTTATGAGTATTTTAAGTGGTAGTAAATGAATTTCAAACCATATATGTTTGCTGCTTTGTTGTTATTTCTAAAGACCATTCAAGAGCAATGCTCACAAGGAGCTGAGTGTGCTACTGTGAACTTAGCAGCCGTTACCTGAGACAGTGTCTATCCCTGTCTGCACCAGTACCCTGGGTGGTGAGGAAAGCCAGAATAAAGGTGAAATCTACCTCATAATTCCCATCCTTACAGAACAGAACACCTGTGAAAATGACAAGATTATTTTAGGAGAATATAATGGCAGGAGAAAAGAGAGTGCAGCTTGTGTCTTTCACATGTATTACAGTACCATTGTAATATTTGGAGAATTTCAAAAGGATACTTAGCTGTGGTTTTGGTGGACTAAAGGAAGGTTGATTCATACATTAGGGATAGTTGTAACACATAGTAAAAGAATTGTACACTGTCTACAAAAGTCAAAAGGTAATGAAAATGTCTATTGACAGATGGGTAGATATGTGGCCTGTATCTACAGTGAACTGAGTCATCCCTACTAAACACAGGTACACCCTGAGAATGGGTTGCCTTGTGAAGTAAACCAGCCATGAAAGCACAACTGCTGCGTGATGGCATTGAGAAGTACTAGTCAGAGTCATAGAAGCAGAGACAGAACAGTTACCATGGGACCAAAGAGAAGTTGTTCATGGGTACACAGTTTTGATTTCAGAAGATAAAAATACTTGAGATCTTACTGACAAAACTCTGAACTTAGTTAACACTATTAAACTGTACACTTGAAAATAATTAGGATAATAAATTTATGTTAAGTGTTTTTTCATAATTAAAAATGCCCAAAGTAAATTTCAGCTAGCCATTTAATTTTAATTAGAAAGATGAAAATCAAATGTTTTATGTACATGTATTTGAAAGTAGGAACCTAAAGTCATTTGAAACATGAACTAGTGGATTTATGTCTCTGAGTCTTCAGTTGGCTTGTTGGGAAAAACAAAACAATTATACTCCAATTTCTACAGCTATTTACAGTTCTCAGCTTTTATGATTCTCATAAACATCTGTCCCCTCCATCTCTGCAGAAATTACTGATACATTTTTAAGTAAACTTATCTGTGCTGAGATCTCACTGAGCGTAATTCACAAAGAACTTAATTCTGCCGAATTTAGCCTATAGGTGAGCCAAGTTGTACACCAATATTTATTCATCATAAATATCAAAGTCTTGTCTTGGTATAATACTTCTACTACCAGGACTGCCAGCATCTCTGCTGTTAGCCTTCTTTTTATTCCTGAGAAGAATCATAGTAGGACTGGAGCAAATATAACCAGACTGTTTTCTTGCCAGAAAATGAAACAATAGTTAAAAGTATAGTACAGACTTGCAGATAAGAGAAAAATTAAAATGTTTTTCCAAGCACTTCCTGAATGGCAATACTAATTTCTTCTTGGTCCTTCTTGTCTCTGTAACCTGACTGGCTTCTCAACTATATTAAACGCACTTGCTATCTCAGTCAAAAGCATTGTGTATTTTGCAATTTTTCATGCATATTTCCTTTCTTTTGATGTTTATTGAACACCTGCCCATTGCCACATAATTGATAAGCTAAACAGATTTGAGTTGGATTATAAGGTCCATCAGAAATTTGTAGAAGTTATTTTTCATTGGGGTTCTTCTCAGATCTAGATTTTTTTCAATTCCCTCATTCAATACAACAGAAGCGGAGTTTAAAATCCTATCCTGGTTGCTGGAGAAATGGCTCAGCCATTAAGTGCATTGACTGCTCTTTCAAAAGGCCCAAGTTCCATTTCCAGCACCCGTATAGATGTTCACAACTATGTTAACTCAAGTGCCAGGAAATCCGTTCCCCTCTTCTGGCCCATGTGGGTACCTGGCATGAACACAGTGTAGACATAAATTCAGGGAAAACATACATCCATGTAAAATAAAAATCTTTTTTTAAAAATCCTACCTTGGCAACATTTTCCCTGTGCCTAGATAGATCAACTGAGATTAGCTCCGAGGATCGATCTTCACTTAAAAGGTGATAGTAAAGCAGTCAGCAGCAGAGGGGATGGCCGCACTCTGTCTTGGACTTCAATAAAAAGCCTCACAGATGCAACATGAATTTATATACAGTGACCAGAACTGCACCCAACCTGAACCCTGTGTCTTTTGGATATATGGAGCTTTTCTTTATGAATGAAATAGTCCCCAGTCCCCTGTTGAAGTTTAAGAAAACGGAGCAGTGAGAGGGTATTTAGTTTTATAGCTTGGCCTATATAGAACACTCTTTTTTTTCCTGTTTGTTCAATATATAGCTGCTCTGAAGCTATAAAAAATATCTCTTCAGTGAGAATGTAGACTAATTTGCTACTTTCTGTAGGAATTTCCAGTTAAGCCTGAAGTCTGAGACAGCTGTCTTCCCAATTCAGTATTCCTGTAAAAGACATGCTTCTCATCTGCTTCAGGTTGCTTAGATGCTAGATTCCTCCAAAATGGACAAGCATACAACAAGACTCCCTTTTCTGTCTGGAAGGAGGTTGCTTTCTTGTGCAGCAGCGGTTCTTTAGACCATTCCACGGAGAGAGACTCTATGTGGATGCATGTGCTGCTGCTGTGTCTAGAAGACTTGGCTAGGAATTTCACTAGGGAATTTTTATAATGCTGTCCATCCATCTGCCTCCCATGTAAGTCATCATAGTCACATTTCCTGGTGTTCCATGAAGAACTGTCTTTGCACAGGTATATCCTGGAAGCAGAACTCTGTGGTGAGTATTGCAGACTCATAGTCAAGAATCTCAGCCTCAGGATCTGATGCAAGCTGCTTGTCTACCACTTTCCTTCATCCCTAAAGCGGCAGGGTCATGTTGAAAGAAGGTGGTGCTGACAGGAACAGGAATCCATCGTGGGGGAGGGGGGGAAAGTGGGCAGTCCCACTGGCCCTTTGGTACCCAAAGCCATGCCCCACTTGGTCCTGCATCTCAAAGGCCTTTGGCTGAAGGAGGTTCCTTGTCAGTGATCTGTCTGAGGTGCTTTCTGGTGCTACTCTGTGTGCAGAACCACATAGCGCTTGGGTACGTTGTCTTGGTTCTCATAAAAGCTTTATGGAACAGACATATTATCCTCTTGTCTTAGAGAGGAAAGGTGAATTTTAAGGAGAAAGGGACCCACACATTCCTACCTTTCTCACTGTTAAGCCAGCTTTCAGGAAACCTGACACTTTGGGTGGCCTTCTTATTAAAGAAATAATAATACATTATTTTTTCATACAATACACCACAACTGCAGCCTCCCCTCCTTTCCAACTCCCAACTGCCCCATTCCCCCAGATCCGCTGCTCTTCCGTTTCCCTTCAGAAAAGAGCAGGCCTCCCAGTAATATCAACTGAACTCAGGCTAAAATATATTCCAACATCCTCTGGAAACGGCAAAGCTATTGACTAGTGAATAGTGCTACCATAACTAACCCACACTCATTTTAATCCCACCCTGCCTGAGATGTGACCATTTCCTACCAAAAAGCAATCTTCTGGAAAGAGAGTCCTTGCCCCACCACCACACTCACACACATTCTTCACTCAGGGAAGCTGGAAGGAAAGGTAATGTCAGGTAAGTTCCAACAAGCTGGCTTTTCTTCATACACTGCCTGGTGCCCACCAGGAAGCCTGAAAAACACCAAACAAAGTTGGACAGGAATGATTTCTAGTCCTGGTTGTCACCTTCAGGCCTTATGAATTCGGGTGACTTTCTGTGAGAACCACTTTCATATGGCCTAAACAGGCATTAGTGTCCCCATGTTGCAGAGTTTCAAGGGGTGCTGAGAGATTGATCAGCCTATGGCAGCGTCATCCAGATCAAATAGTTCTGCACTTCTTTCATAATCTCCTGATGAAGTCAGTCTCAGTGCAGATGTTCCCAATTTTATTTCAGATTTCTAAATGTGCAGGACGGGAGCAGCTATGGCCTGTCTCCTAGGCAGTTCCGCTGAATAGTTGTATCCTACCACATATAGTAGAGGCCCTGCCAACATGCAGGTGACTTCTCACTACCTTTCAGTCTTTTCAGTGGAGCTCTAAATGCTAAATTCCCAAAAAACAATTTACTGTGAAATATTTATCACATGTGGATAAAAGCATATCAGGTGATGAGGATCACAAGGACCAGGCAGAAATTCAGTCCACATTATCTAGCTTATTTTAAATGTTCTTATCACAATGCAAACTGCCAACAGTATCAGCAGGTAAGGGAAGCTAGTGTTGAAAATTAACAAGGGTGCCCATATTTGAACAAAGGTACTCACAAGTTTATAAGGTGGAGCCACAGGATAAGCAGTCATTAAAAGTCCTAGCATACAGTTGTTCCAAACAGTAAACTGGATGGATGGATGGATGGATGGATGGATGGATGGATGGATGGATGGATGGATGGATGGATGGAGACAGTCAGACAGACAGATAAAATAGCCCATCCTATTTTCCATAGACATATATGATCAACAAGGTGTATCTTGTCAAAGCCTGGATGAAATTCTGCTTTCCTATAATGCTTATCTCGGAGTTTAATTCCTAGGCATCAGGGTGTGTCCCTGGGGGTAATTTACCAAAGTACAGTACCTTGATATCTGCAAAGGACTGCTTTAGTATCCCCATTATCTGCCAAAACCTATTGATGCTCAAGTTCCTATTTTAGTATAGCCTGTACATGTCTGTAATTGTCTGAAAATGATTTCTAATACCTAATAAAATTTGAATGCTGTGTTAATAGTTGCTGGACTGCATTTTTAGGGAATGATGACAAGTATTCAGTACAGATGGCAGAGATATTTGTAGAGCCCATGGATACAGAAGACAGGCTGGACTGTAGTATCTGAGCATCGTGTTGTAGGTTTGTTTGTTTGTTTTGTTTTTGAGACAGGATCTTACTGTGTAGCCTAAGCTAGCTGCAAATCATGATCTTCCTACCTCAACATCCCTAGTGCTGGGAATGCAGGCATGCACCCTCTGCTTGGGTAAAGGAACATGCTTCCTTTGGCATGTAAAGAACACATGGTTACATAGAAGACAAGTAATAAGAGTTGCTTTTGTGTTTCTTTGGTTTCTTAGAGCTGGGGGTGTACCAGTGTAATTGTGGAAATGCTAGTGTAATTGTGTAGAGTATATAAAGGCCCTGAATCCAATGCTGGGTGCAAAAAATAAATGAAAGTTAAGTAGTACCTTGACTTTCTAGTGTTGCACGGCTCTGTTTCTTTGAGACAGAAACTGTCCTGGCTGTCCTCATACATTATACTGTATACTCTACACTGATGGTGCCATGAGATACCTGTGTACTACAGTTTCAAAGGAGTGATCTAGACATATTTGCATTTCTTTTTTTTTAATTGAGCATGCATTAATTCTTTTTTGCATTTTTATTGATTTTATTGAGCTCTACATTTTCTCTGCTCTCTTCCCTTCCTCTCCCCTCCCATTCAACCCTCTCCCATGGTCCCCATGCTCCCAATTTACTCAGAAGATCTTGTCTTTTTTCTACTTGCCATGTAGATTAAATCCATGTATGTCTCTCTAAGGGTCCTCATTGTTGTCTAGGTTCTCTGGGATTATGATTTGTAGGCTGGTTTTGTTTGTGTTATGTTTAAAAACCACTTATGAATGATTACATATATTCGTCTTTCTGAGTCTGGGTCACTTCACTTCTCTCAATATAATGTTTTTTAGATCCATCCATTTGCCTACAAATTTCAAAATGTCATTTTTTTCTTCTCTTTTGTACTCCATTGTGTAAATATACCACATTTTCCTTATCTATTCTTCAGTCGAGGGGCATTTAGGTTGTTTCCAGGTTCTGACTATGACAAATAATGCTGCTGTGAACATAGTTGAGCACATGTCCTTGTGGCACAATTGAACATCCTTTGGATATATACCCAAAAGTGGTATTACTGGGTCTTGAGGAAGGTTGTTTCCTAATTTTATGAGAAATCGCCATACTGCTATCCAAAGGGGTTGTACCAGCTTGCACTCCCACCAGCAATGCAGGAAGGAGTGTTCCCTTTACCCCACAACCTCTCCAGCATAAGTTGTCATCAGTGTTTTTGATCTTAGCCAGTTTTACAGGTATAAGATGGAATCTCAGAGTTGTTTTGATTTGCATTTCTCTGATGGCTAAGGATGTTGAGCATTTTTTTAAGTGTCTCTCAGCCATTTTAGATTCCTCTGTTGAGAGTTCTCTATTTAGGTCTGTACTCCATTTTTTATTGGGTTATTTGTTCTTTTGATGACCAGTTTCTTGAGTTTTTTGTATATTTTGGAGATCAGTCCTCTGTCTGATGTGGGGTTGGTGAAGATCTTTTCCCATTCTGTAGGCTGCCATTTTGTCTTGTTGACCATGTCCTCTTTTCAGTCTCAGGAGGTCTCATCTATTAATTGTTTCTTTCAGTGTCTGTGTTACTGGGGTTATATTTAGGAAGTGATCTCTTGTGCCAATGCGTTCAAGTGTACTTCCTACTTTTTCTGTATCTGGCTTTATGTTGAGGTCTTTGATCCATTTGGACTTGAGTTTTGTGCTGTGTGATAGATATGGGTCTATTTTCATTTTTCAATGTGTTGATATCCAGTTATGCCAGCACTATTTGTTAAATATGGTTTCTTTTTTCCATTTGCTATTTTTTACTTCTTTGTCAAAAATCAGAAGTTTGTAGGTATGTGGATTAATATCTGGGTCTTTGATTTGGTTCCATTGGTCCTTCTGTCTGTTCTTATGCCAGGTCTACAGTTGAAGTTCTGATAGAGCTTCCTCTTGACTCCCTGCTCATCTGTTTGAATAATCTCACTTTTAATGTGAAAGCATTGTTTCCTGGCAGCCTAATTTTTCTGCATTGGTGGTGACTAGATGTGTATTGATGGGCATTACTCTTTAAGTGCTGCTGTCGGAGCACTTTGGGAAGCTCGTCAATCTTGTGTTTTTTTTAATTGACATCAATAATATGTTTGCATTTATCAATATTTCCTAATTACCAGGTTATAACAGTAAAACATCTACAATAAATCATATATACAGATCACTTCAGACATTAAGGCTTTAGATTTCTGCCAATATTTGATGTATTGTAAGTTGTTTTATGAGGAATATTTTGCCTGTGAAAGGAGGAACTGTGCAGCAGGACAGAAAGGTGAGCCCACGTTGCCAAAGGGCCATAAGTTAAAGAACCAGTCATGCCAATTTAAATAGCTCTTTCCAGAGCACCACAGTCCATTCCACAAAGTTCAGCATCTTGTCCTGAATGCAGATGTATCTCCCCCAAGAGTGACAAACTCTGCTGAGGGAGGAAACTGAAGTGTCAGACTTCAGTCAGGAGAAAGCTAAGCGGGCCCTATTTGCTTAAATGGCTTGCAGAGTCAGTGACTTTACAGGACTAGGTTCAAATTGGGGCCATCTGAGTAGACTTGTGATCCTTTAAGACAGACTTAACCAAATCCAAGAGGACACTCGGGTATTAGAAAGCTCAATCCATGTTGCTATCGAGGACATAGGCTAGAGTTGAGCATTGCATTTGCAGTCATGTCTCTTTAGTCTTAACATGGAATGCTTCTGCAAATTTTATTAACATTCATGACACATACATGAAGCCAGAATGTTCTCCCATCTGAGTTGTCAGGTTGTCCTCTAGTGACACACTCAGAATTAGATCCTTGTCAAGAAAACTGCATAGGTTGTATGGGAAGCCATTGCTTTATATCAGGAAACTTTTAATATCCTTTGGACTATTATTGTTCATACTTGGCTTGGTCATTTGTAAGAATGGATATAGCCAGATATTTCCATTGTAAAAATCCTTTTTCTCTCTGTAATTAATAATCCATTTATTTTTAATGAACAAATCCCCAACAGCTTTTTCTCCAGTGGTTTTCAGACCTATTAATGTTCCATGTCTGATTTGATTCTTATATTAGTGACTACAAAATGGTGATTTTTCTCATTCTTTTATCACCAACTTCTGCATAGCACAGTGGGCTTACTTTTAACAAGAATAACCTGACTTACAATCAGTTGCATTTCTCAGTCTGTTTTACTCCTCGTTTTTGGTTGAACAAATTCCTGATCTGGCCCATTCTAAAGCCTGACCTAGGAGTTGCTATTCCACTGCTCTTTCACAGGGGCCTGAAGGTCAGTCTGTCAAAAGGGCTTGGCTTTCCTGAGCTGCCTGAGACACCACTGAACCTGCTTTCAGCACTAACCTGCACAGAACGGGAACTGCTCCCCTTCTCTAGCACTGTATGCTGCACGCTGGGCTTAGAACAGCTGCGTTATCTAAGATAAGGTGATCATTTTTCATATGACTCAATTTCCTTTGTCTCGTGGTTTTTAATGGTTTCTAGTTTTTTACTTTATAACTCCCCATGATTTGTTTACTCTATCCCCCAAATGTTGAATATTTGCTTAGTTTCTGGGGTTTTTTTGAATTATAATACTATCATAAATTGCGTGTGTCCCTGATAGCTTTCATAGGATAAATGTTTAGTATTAAAGAACTGGACTGTGTGAAAACATATTCTTTAAGTATATGAGGCAGCTTTTTAATACAACACCTTATATAGACTAAATTGTTGCGCTTTCCTCAGAAACAGCTACATATGTATGCAGAGGTGATGTTTTGCATGTCTCGCTCAGGATTCTTGGAGAAATGGGCTCAGGTTCAGAACTCTTGCTTTTTAAGATTAGAATCTGAAAATTTCCAAGACCACACACACTGCCTATGAAACTTTCTCAGACTCACTTGGTTTAATGCATTCTACAGCTCCAAAGAATAGATTTAATTCGAATTAACTAGTTATGAGGTTATTAGGAGCCTTTCTGCTCTATTGATAAATATTTGTAGTTGGCATCTATCAGATTGTTGTTTCTGAGAAGACTTGAAATATTTTCTTTTGGTAATTGATTGTGCAACTTCACTCGTTGATACTCAGCAAGGGTTTGTAGAATATGAGTGAACATTGGAAAGCAGGATCTGCCAGCATCCACTATACTCACCCTCAGCCCAGGAGCAGGAACTTGGAGCTCTTTGTACCCTGTATTTATTTTCTGTAGAGAATAGGATCCATTTTCTAAAACCAAAGGCTTAAATTAGTCTATTGAAACATTAATAAAATTTATCTGTATGAACTGTGAACAAATCCTTTTTGTGTTTGTATTTTTAATAACATCTCCACAGAAAATTCTAACCTTTTGGATATATGGCTGTTATAGGTCCCATCTATGCACCCAGCACTTAGGATCTGTTACCTTCCAAGAGGGACAAAAGAAGAATACTTTTCTTTAAAAGGAAGAAAAGAAAGAAAGAAGCAGTTCTTGTAAAGGAGATTGCCTGATTGCAGTAAAGTTCTTTATTGTGAGATCTCAGTGCACGCTATCTGTACCTTACTTTTGGTGTATTTGTTGTGAAACAGCATCTAGAGTGTGGACAATGGTGGATAGTTATGTTTAGTATGTGTGAGGGCGTGTAGCTCAGTAGAAGAAGGAGACTTTCTTTCAATTCTCATTTCCTCAAAACTTAGTCCCCATCTCCTCAATAAAAGAAGACATAAAAATGTCTTTAATAAAAGTAATTTGAAAGATAGAAAACTAGACAGATTGCCCCCATAGTTCCTTACACAGAAGTTTTGAAACACACAAAAGAAGATTCAACTTTTAATCTATATTTTTAATTGACAAATATAAATTCTGTGTTTTCAGTGTGGGGTGTAATGTACTGATTTATATGTGTTGTGAGATTTATCTAGATGATTTTATCAAATTAGTTACCATGACCACCACTTCTTGTCCTTACTGCATGTATCTGAGTGATCAGTGCATTCGAGGTCTACTCTCCCAGCAACTGTTCAGTGTACAGAGCACTACCATTGACAGCAGTCCCCATGTGCATAGAAGATTCTAGCAGTAGCTTTAGTAGCCTAGTTAACTATCACAGTCTTTGTTCTCCTTTTATTTTTAGCCCTGTCCCCCAAAAATGTCAATTGACCACACCTCTATACTAATACTTATTTCTTGGCTCCAAGAGGGATGAGAGGAGAAGAGATAAATGGGACTCGGTGTGGCACTACAAATAGGGGATTCTGTATGACTCATCAGAATTAGTTAATAGTAACTTTATTCTCCAGATATTTTGCCAAATAGAATCTCAGAATTATTGCATTGGTGCACAGCCCCTTCAGGAAGGATAACCTTACTTACTATAATAACTATCATTTATTGAATTGCCAGTTGCTATCACTGTTTTCACTGACCAGGGGTGAATACAAGCAATGCTTGCCTCTTCAGGCTGCAGAATTAGACATTAAGTATAGAAGATATTTTTACTCAGCAGCAAATGGAAGATGTGGCATAGGATCAGAGGGCACGGGGAACCTCTGGTTTTATATAGCAAAGGACAAACATTACAATTCAGTATATTTGATTGATTTTCTTTTCTCAACCACATGCCCATGAGCTCTGACTAAGCCAACTAGAGACCTAGTTTCTGAGTACCTTTCTTAATCCTGCCTGCCTGTGGGCCTTAGTTAATCTCTGTACTCACCTCCACATAGAGACTAAACTCCTTAGGACGGGACAAAGAGGCAGAGGCAAAAGTCTTTGGTAATTAAGTATGTGTCAAGTGTACTCAAAGTCTATATAGTTTCTCCCCTTGTTTATGGTAAAGCTAGATAGTAAAAATAAAGCATGCATGCAGATAAAGTCTCCTTACAATAAGTGTCTGAATTATAAAATAGTCTTCTCTCTCAGGTTATAGCTTCCTTAAAATTGATATATTTTAACTAGAGAATACAGAAGATGCATCGATCCTAAGCAAAATGAGAGGTTATTATACTCTCTGCACTGATTAAGGGTGGACCTGGACAGTGATTCCTCAAAGGGAAAGTTCATCAGAGAATATACATGTTCAGACCTGTCGTTGTGAGCCCTTATTCTCCTCGGTAAAGTTGTGACCCTCAGCCATTAAAACTAATAAGAGATGTATGAATGATGTACATTGAACATTGATTGTTTTTTAATAGCCAGAGGGCTGTGACCATGAATAAGTACATCACACATAATGACTAGTTTATTAATCTTAGGTATCCAATAAATGAAACTTTAAAATGGATCTTTAGTAAACATTTAAACATTGACTAAAATCTGTGTTTCTTTAGCCAATTTAAAAAGCAGTTGTTCCTGTAATGTATTTGGTTTTTTTTATTCAAACAGCTTAAAGACTAGCTAAAGCAATGCAGAAACGGTCATTACAAAGCCAATTACTACATTTATATGTGAACCTGTTCTAAAATGTTAACAGCATTGGTTTGACTTTACTTTTCATTATTTCTACACAACCTTGTGTGGTTTTAGGAATGTCATGTTAATTAATACCTGTCTGGGTTTAATAATCCATAATATGACCTGGGGGCTTACTTTACCTGATTGCCAGAGTCTGAGCTTCCCCGTTAAGTACAAAGCTGGCTTCTTATACTAGTGTGAGTGTTTGTGTGTCGCTTAGTTTGAGGAATGCTGTTATCTACAGTAGGGAACAAAGGAGACCCAAAGGACGGAAAGAGAAGTCCCTTCAGACTGAATCCAAGCTGCCGTTCTTGAGTTTCCAGTGCCTCCAGCAGGATGCAGACCTGCAGCTCAGAGACCGCTTAGCGGCTGATGAAATGTACAAGTAGGCTGTGTTGCATATAAGAGGGTGAGGGAGAAAAGACACATAGAATAGCAGGAACGAGAAAGGGGAAGGCATGAAGCAGAGAATGGTTAAGGCAGGTTTTTGAAAGGAAGGACAGATGGGTCCAGATGTGTTTGTGAAGAAGTAAAGGTGTTGTGATGTTGACTAAGAGAATGGAGTGAATACAGAAGTAATCATTGATGTCCAGTATAGAAGGTAGCGGAGCATGGATCTAGAGCTATAGGGGAAGACATGCTTCCTGAAATTCCTTTTACAGGAGGTAAGAAAGAGGGAAGGAGGGGAGGCACATAGACTATAAGGCATACAAGATAAACCCAAAGCAGAGAACCTGAACATGCTCCTGTTTTCTCTCTTACCTTGTCATCCAGCTTTCATTCTGGTTTAGTTTAACAATGTAAACTCAGAATTATCAGATAAACCTGTCACTACTTCTAGACTAGAAAGGGATAGTGGGAGCATCATCATCAGAATCCTCTAAGGCATAACAGAGAAGAAATACAGGTGTTCACGGGGCATCATTAGGTAAGCAGCACTATGAAAAGTAAAACTAGAACAAGATGGTTCTAATTAGAAGCTTGAATAGACCTGACTGGGTGTATATAAAAATGTACTACATGTCGGAGTAGATTCTGGATTGGCTGTGTTTAGGGTAGTTAAAATATGGTTCTGTGTTTCAGTGTTAATCAGTTTTCCTGTGCTATGACAAAAATACCTGACAATCCATTTATGAGGAAGAAAGACGTACTTTAGATTATAATTACAGGACTTTCATTCTGCCTGTGTCATTGGACCCTTTTGTGGCATGGAGAGGGGGGAGATGAGGAAGAGAGGAGAAGGAGTGGGCCATGAAGGAAAGGAGGATCTGGAGTCCAAATATTCCCTTCAAGGGCTTCCCCACCACCTAGTCTCACCTGTCTTCCTTTCACTGGACCCTACTTCTTAAGGTTTTACTAATACATGGACAAAGCAACATTTACTGCTTATGTTCTGGCCTGCATAGGCACCAGGCATGTATATGATATGCAGAGATACATGCAGTCAGATAACCCATATACATAAAATACAATAATTGAAAATTTTTAAGTTGTTATTTAAACACATTAAATATGGCTGATTAAAAACTGATGATGTAGAAGGAAGATCATCTCTGATCTGTTACCTGTAAATAGTGCCACAGAGACTCATGAACCAAACAGTGACAGAGGCTAGGTCTTTCTAATCATGCCTAGATGAGGTTTTGCTTTAGCTGAAGAGTAAAATGGTAGAAAGGCTTTGGCATAGAAGTCATGAGAGAACAGAAAGTGTTTGGGCCTTTCACACTGCCACACATGCTAAAATACAAGCCCATCTGTACCTCACTGTCCACTCAGGAAACACACACACACAAATGCAGAAGTAGAATTTACGTTTTGAAGCTTTTTTTTAAGTTACAAAAGGAATCCTGAGCAGTTATTTTTTAAGAGCCATGTGAGATTCCTGCATCTGAGTGATAGTCTTCTGTGTTTTTGCATGCAAGAACCTGCCAGTTAACTCAGTAAGTTTCCAGAATGGTCTGCCATTCTAGTTCATAGTACAAGTAAGAAAACTGCACGGTACCAAGGCCTGTCTCCACAACTAGCTCTGAATTACATCTGACTGGTTCCAAATGGCAAAGTGACCCTTAGAGGATAAAACTGTCAAAGAATAATATGCAAAAGAATATGTGTTACCTGCTCAATAAATATTTCCAAGTTCCCAGAATTTCCTCCAATCACAACAAATATAAGATGAAAAGACATCTTCATTCTCTACTCATACACTGCTGACAAGAATTCACACAATTAACTATATAGTTCTTATGGGGGCAGCTCACACGAGCATCTTCAGAGCCATGGGAAGGAGCATCTTTCTAGAATGCTTTGACCACAGACAGAAGCATCATCCCTGGGATGCACTTCCACCTCCCCAAGTGATGATCATGAGGAATGTACAAGGCAACCTAAAGAGCTCTTTTCATTTCATAATAATCACGTCTTGTCTTTGTGTAAATATGTCTGACCTTACTTGTTTTGAGAGTACTGAACAGACACTGCTGCAGGGTGATGATTTGTCCTTTAGCCCCTGGACTGGTCAGAGAATACAAATCAGCACATCTGTGATTCTTGCTGGATTTTCTACTTTTGTTATTGAAGTAACCTACTGTCATAAGAACATATTTGACAGCCATGGATAAAAGGATTAGAGAAAAGATTTAAAGATTTCTCAGGTCAGAGCATTGGGACAGAAACTATATGTCCTTGCCAGACAACTTGGGAGAGTATGTTTTAAAAGTCAGCTATCAAATGTCCTTTTCTTAAGTGATCACAGCATTGGCACCAGGAGCTTGTGCACCACTGGACTGTGGCCTTCCCAAGGGGGTTGGTGCTAGGAGGGCTCATCCTGGAGAGCCAAAGTAGTTTCTGCTCGGGAGATTTGCTCCAGTCAACATAGTTTTGAGTGTGGGATACTTCTCCAAAGATGTGACTTGACTGTGCCTGAGCAACACCGTGTTTCTAAGAAAGGCCTGTTCCATTCTTAAAAGCTCATTGACTATGTCTTTTGGAGAAAGCCTTTAACTCTTATGGTGGTGCGGATGGTGGTAGCTCAGTGGGAGACAACTTTTCTAGCTTGTGTGAAGCCCTCAGCTCTATCCCAGCATCAACAAAGTTTTTTTTTAATGGTAATTCACAGAAGAATGTAAAATCAAGAATTTTCCAAATTCCTCTGGCCCCAGCATTGGTTCCACCTATTTAGAACAGAGCTGTCTTAAACTGGAAAAAGGGAGGAGGCTCAGCAGGCCTTCTACAGTTCATAGACTGTATTAACACTTCCATACTTCCCCTTCGTGGTGCTTTTCTTTAGGACGACTACTTGGGAGAGCAGAGGTTCTCATCCTGTGGGGTACAGCCCTTTTGGGAATCAAACAACCCTTTCACAGGGGCCACATAGCAGATATCTTGCATATCAGATATTTACATTATAATCCATAACAATAGCAGTATTGCTATTATGTAAGCTTGGCCATAGCTTAGGCTTGTTCCCAACTTGCTCTTAAAACTTAAATTAACATGTTTATAGTAATCTACATTTTGCCACATGACTTATTATCTCTCCTCAGTATACTATGTCCATTTCCTCTGTATGGCTGGCAAATTCTACCTCTCTTCTTCCTAGAGGTCCTATCTCTTCATGGAAGTCCCGCCTATCCTCTCCTGCCTACCTATTGGCCATTCAGCTCTTTATTAAACTGAGCAGAAGGTACCTTAGCAGAGATAACATCACCACAGTATACAGAAAGATTATCCCACAACACATCTGCCTTTTGATCTAGAATGATACTCAGAAAATAGTTCTTCATTATTCTAAACCCATATATAGATTTATTTATTTAGTATGTACACAGTGTTCTGCCTGCGTGTATTCCAGCACATAAACCCCATCGTTCATTATGCAGCTCAATGATAAGAGCCAAGGGGCTTACCTGTTTTTTATTACCTTTAATCCATGGGTCAAACAGGAAAGAAAAGGGTGATGTGGACAAACGTAACAAAGTACAGGTGAAGGGTTCACCCTAGATTCTGGGTCCTGGGTTTTTAGCTATGGGTGGTAGCACATGGCTGTAATCGCAGCACTTAGGAGGCTGAGGCAGGAAGAGTGCCTGGAGTTTGATGTCACCCTAGTCTATATAACAAGACCTGATCAAAAATTAAACAAATCAGTGAATTAGTGGAGTGAGCTCTATCTAACTGCAGTGTTAGTGTGTTTGCTTTAAGGAGGACTATTAGATTGGAATAAGGACTAAATTTTATTGTGAAGCTATATTTTTTTAATGGTTAATTCACTTTGTTTTCTAAAATTATGTTGTGGGCTAACCTTTGGACCGTTGTCAGTGCATTGGCTCTAAGCCCTTCTGCAAAAGACCCAAGACTGACAAATAAGTTACTATCAAAGAATATAAATTTATAATCTCACATTGGGGTCTGCAATGCCTTTTCCTAAATAATTTACAAAGGAGGTATCTAAGACTATAGGTTCTGAATAAGTGACCGGCATGCTTCATCTGCATATGTGTGAATGTTGTATTAATTATGTGTATGGAACCAGGTGATGGTGGAGCATACCCAGCACTTGAGAGGCTTAGGCACTGAAGAACTATTAGTCTGTGGCTTATCTTGGCTAAATAGCAAGTTCCGAGCCAGCCAGATCTACAGGATAAAACCTTGTCTTAAAAGAAAAGAACGGAAAAATTTATGTATATGATGTCTAGATGTCTCTAAGCTTCATTGGCTAGGGAACATACTCTTAATGGTTAATTGTAGAAAAGAGGTCACTTTGACACTAACGCTAGCCTGTATTTTATACTCTCAACTCTTCCCCGAATTTACTAACATTCATATATGTTTAGAAATGGAGGGGAATAAAACTATCCATCTATGCCTCTTAATTTAGCATGAGGCCTTCTGGATGACGATTATGACTGTAAAGATGACTAAAACCTAAACCAAAATAGACAATTTACAGTGGTTCAGACAGAATATAAGAG
The DNA here is from genome assembly GCA_028537955.1 of Microtus californicus. Taxonomy (NCBI): domain Eukaryota; kingdom Metazoa; phylum Chordata; class Mammalia; order Rodentia; family Cricetidae; genus Microtus; species Microtus californicus. Next base: position 33,346 of record JAQJZF010000190.1, on the reverse strand, counting down.
ATCTTGAAGACTTAATTTTGTCTTTCTGACCTTCTTGACCAAAGCATTGTTTGCTCTGAGAAGAAATGTCCTAGTGACACCTAACAGGATGAGACATGGGAATGATCTTCAATTTCATTTTTGAAATTTGAATCTTTGTGAAAATCTTTCTCCCATTTTTCTTCCCTCCTGTGCTATTCATTATCACCTCTGTATCATAGCACCTCTATTGAAGCCAGTAAGGAGAGATGGATATGCTCCTTGTTCTTTCTAACCACAGTAATTGATTTTAAAGGTGACACTCCCCTTAGTAACATGACTGGTGCCCTGTAGGACTGAAATTAGTTGCTTCCTCTGTGGAGGAAAGATTGTAGTGATTTTCATGTTCTATAGAGCTCTCAATGCAAAATTTATTACAAGATTTGAACATTCGCTTATAGAAGACTCTTGCTGGAGAGAGGAAAAGGCAGGTGTTTGCAGAGAATTCAGGGAGAGGCTGGGATCTAGCAACAACAGAAAAGAAGGAGAGGAGTGGGTCCTTTCGGGTTGCATAATGGATCCCACTCCTGTTCTTGGAATGGTAGAACTCAGGACCAGAATTCCTCTAACTCCCATCTATCCTTACTTGAAACAGGGTCTTTATATCTGCCTCTTCCAGGGTCCTGTGTACCATCTTATTCCTTGGCACTCAGGTCTATAGAAATCTCCAGGTGTCTATAAGACAGCTTCCTGTTGGATGCAGCAAAGAAGATTGCGGCAGTATTTAGATTTGGGGACTGGGGGTGGTTTGATTTTTGGGTTTTTTGTTTGTTTGTTTGGTTGGTTGGTTGTTGTTGTTGCTGGTTCGTTGGTTTTTTAGGTTAAGATCTTACCAGACAACCCAAGATGACCTGGAACTACACGCATTGTTACTGTAATTGAAAGTTGGCACATTACTTTGATATTCACATTGTTACTGGATGGAGTCATCTTTTGTGTACATGCTAAACACAAACCCTACTCAGCAAAACTAACCATAAAAGTGATTACCACTTAATACATATTCAGTAAACACTAAGATTATTCCTGGGGGAAAGGCTGAAATTTTGATATAGTATATTGTTGGTCATTCTTGTGTTGGCATACAAAAGAGACCACAGTAGCCCAGAATAGAGTATATTTATTTGAGGATAAAATCACAGAAAGGGGAGCAATTCGCAGTCCTGTTTGTGCACTGGGAACAGGAACCGAATCCAGCAGCCAAGAGACCCTCGCAGCTTTTCATCTACGTTTATAGTGCATGAGACCACGCCCAAAGTGGGCCAGTGTCTTAAAGGCTATTGGCTAAAGGAGTTCCCACAGCACCCTTGTATTCACTGACCATTTGTTTAAATAACATAATTTGTTGAATTTCAAATGTGTTAGAATAGATGACCTTACTTTACTAGAAAATAGTCATGACTTTACATATTACATTTCTCTTCGTGGTGTGACATCTCTGGTGCTGTTACTCATTTTTATTCTACAGCTGATTCAAACTTCATTTCCTGTGCATTTTGGGAACATACCTGAATATGCTACTACATGGGTTATAACCTTTGGCTGAGAGACTTTTCAGACAGAAGGTTCTGGTTCTTTGAGCAGTGCCCAGCAGAGAGTAGTTCCATGATAGTACACGTAGGAGTGTTAGTGTTAACAGATGTGTACTGGCACAAAGCCAAAGAAATTTCATTACACCTCTGGCAAATTGATACTGAAAGAAAGAGGGACAGATGGTTGAAAACAGCAATGAAATATCCTATTACATGTCTGCAGAAGTCATTAGCAGTCAGAGGTATTATTAACGGGTCAGACTCACTTGGAGAGTCATGTTTCTGTAATTCACATTAAAGCAATGATACTTCTGGTATTTCTCATGTAATCCGCACCAAAAACAAACATGTCTTTTTGCATAATTAGAAAATAGATTTATTGATAATAAAGAACTTGCTCTCTGGCTTGAATCTGGATCACTTGTAGACGTTGTTATTACCACATAGCACCATGAGTGAAACGTAACAGAGTGCTGTCCACTTAGGTCACTAAGATGGTTATACTGTCTGTTTCCTCTGATTTGGAAAGATGAAAGGTGAAGTTGTTCTTTCTAAAAATCCATTTTTAAACAGACTTGGCTCACCTGCTTGTGAACCCTGCAGGAATAATTCCTATCTACCTAGTGCTTTCTTATGTCCTTTTGTAGTTGAAGCCAATCTTAGAGTTTTTATTATGAGCATATGAGCAAATTTGATTGCTTGTGTTGCTAAAGGATATCAAGACAGTTTTTAGCCCTCTGACATTAAGAAGTCACCCATCGCTGGGCAGTGGTGGCGCACGCCTTTAATCCCAGCACTCAGGAGGCAGAGGCAGGTGGATCTCTGTGAGTTCAAAGCCAGCCTGGTCTACAAGAGCTAGTTCCAGGGGGCTCCAAAGCCACAGAGAAACCTTGTCTCGAAAAACCAAAAAAAAAAGGTCACCCATCAGGTCCCTGAGCAGCTCCAAGTGAGAAGTTCTTGGTTTAAGCCTATATTGACTAGACAAGGCTAACAACAATTCCTAAAAACAAGCCTTAACTACTCTCTACAATGGTGCCCCATTTATCAAAGTATTATCTGCAGTTAGGTCAGGCAGAATCTAGCACTTCTTGTATATGTCTTCTAAACATCAAGTGATGGGCATGCTTACCTAGGAGCAGATGAAGTGGAAGAGGGAAGTAGTGTTTGTCAGGTTTCCCCTCACTATACGTGGTTGATGCTCTGATGTTGGACAGCATAGAGTCAGTGAGATGTTGGAGAGCTGTAAGGCTGTGGTCTTCATTGCACAGAGGAGACTTTGAGCCCTACAGGGCCTATAGGTCATGATTAAGACCTGGGTTCTAGGAAAATGCAGCATACTGCACAAGCTAGGAAATAGGCAGCTGACTCAGCACCCAAGCAAAAAGAACAGCTCCTGGAACCTACACATAGTTCTTGGGTTGTCAGCATTGTGTCTTCCTAACCTTGCAAATATATTGCAAATCTTTTATCCTTCCTCTGGTGCTTCTTCTCCTAAACTGTGTTGTTGCTCCTCAGATAGAACTCTTCCTATAGTAGGATTTCAGTGTGCAATCCCAGCATGTTAGTGCACACCCACCTTAGCTTCAAGGTTGGGCTGCGACTTGGCAGTCCACATGTCTACACAACTCCTTGTGGGAGTTTAGAGAGTTCCTATATACAGTCTGTGGTCCTTATGAGTGGTCTTTGTATTCTGTGGCCAAGAGTGCTGTTACAATGCATGGCCTTAGCCACAGCCACAACAAACCTGTCCACACCTCCACATGGCTGATGTTGATATCACTGATGGGTTTATGGGCTCTGTTCATTGGAATGGTGATTTACAGTGTTTGTCACTAGAAACTGATGAATTCTGAGTAGGTTTACCCCATTCATAATTCTTTCCTTATCCTTTCAACTCAAAAAGTAATAATAAAAAATTCAATTTAAAAATGCTACATAAATCTGCTGTGTTTGATTTTAGTACCTATAGTGACAGTAGAGGAAAAACTAGCGTTTTGCTCAGTGATTCTCCACTACAGAAAGAGATGCTTTGTCATCACTTTAGTATCTTAAAATGTTAGTGTGGTTGGTTAGCAAGCACCAGCAAAGTGAGAACAAATGCAAATTGGTTCTTACAGCAAGATTGTGGGAAGTTTAAACTTCTTGATTTATTGATTGATTTATTTATAACAATGTCTTCTGGCCTTCTTTTAGCCTCCTTTGTTCCTACCTACCCCCAATCATTCATGTTTTGTTTGACATTTCTGTGTCTTTCTCACATTAGAGGTATAACTGCGAACTAAAATAGATCATTCAAAAGCTGCATGCTAAGAGCAATATGAATCATACTGATTGATGCAGGACTTGAAGGGACAAAGGACTCTCATGAAACAGTGTTAGTGCTTTGCCTGGCAGGGTAAGAAAGTTAAAGAGGGATATAATGTTGATGGGTGGAGAGGTATTTTGTTGATATGGGAGGACTAGTGTAAAGGAAGTATTGTCTTTTTGAATACATAAATAATATACAATTTTAATAATAATATTTAGAGTCAAAAAATAAAAATTATAGGGATAGAGAAATGGCTCAGTAGCTATGAACTGGTACTGCTTTTCAGAAGACACATCTCAGCACCTACATTGGTCAGCTCATAATCAACTTGTAACTCCAGATCCAGTAGATCCTGTGCCTCTGGCCTCTGTGAGCACCGTAACTCACATTCATATACATGCACACAGGTATGCACCCACACAATTAAAAATAAATATTTTAAAGCAAAGCTAGCGTTGATCTTTTTGTCATGAAACAATGTCACCTTTATCTATTTCCTTCCAAAATGTTACTTCTACAGAGGTGTGTGTCTGTCTGTCTGTCTGTCTTTGTCTGTCTGTCATTTGATAAAATCCTACTAATACTTAGTAGCCTATCTAATTTTAATGTCTCTCAAGACAGTAAATAATATGCCTACATCATGATTTTAAAGGTGACAAGACAGGGCACTGCCCAGTATACTCTATCCGTATAGCTGGTCTGCTAATGGTGGGCCTTTAGGTCACATCCCAGTTTTGCTGGTATGTACAGTGCTGTGATGAACATTACAAGGTAGGGATATAGATGGCTTTTTGTTTTATGATATATTGCTTACAATAAAATTGACAGACCAAAATTTATACCTGGTATGAAAAGATTTTTTTAAATGCCACATTGGAGAGAAGGAAAAATATATTTGATTTTAATACTTGTGTGTTGCTTATAAGGTTAGAGATTGGATGACACCCTGTTGTAAGGAAAAAGGTTTCCAGACCTTTATTTGTATTGTGACTCAGAACTGTTAGAAACCGAAACAATGGGTGTTCCGCTTGAAAACTACACACATACATATTTCAAGAGATTGGTTGACTCTTGAACCTAAGCTTAGGTTCAGTGAAGTCTGAATTGGTTATGATGGTGGTGGGGAGTGGGGATGTATTCATTTTATTGCTGTCATGTCTTGCCCATTAAGAATGGGGAAAGGAATTGTCTCAAATGGTAACAAGCATGTTCCAGACATGCAGGGTGGGTGATTTAGCAGACATAGCTCCCCAGAAGAGCCACTATTTCAGTTTGAGTCTACTAAATATTGGTGCTCCATTTTGAAGGCTGGTAGATGTAGCACGATTAATAAAAACCCAGAGACAGATGTTGAGGTTCAACCTGAATACCAGAGAAGGAAAGCCACCAGCCACTGGCTCTTACTTCTTCTACTCTACCTCAGTCCAAAATAGTGATCCTTCCTCCAGGAATCTCAGAATAAGACTGACTGAGCGCTGTCTTCTGCTTTATATTCCCTCTAGTGCTGGGATTAAAGGTGTGCACCACTACTGCCTGGTTTCTATAGCAAACTAGTGTGGTTACTGGGATTAAAGTTGTGTGTCACCACTGCCTGGTCTATAAGGCTGACCATTGGGGCTGTTTTACTCTCTGATCTTCAGGCAAGCTTTATTTATTAAAATACAAATGAAATATTACTACAGGTAGACAGGAAGAATTCTATCTTATACAGATATCAGCCTTCAATTATTGAATGAGGCTCACCTACATAAGGGAACACTGTCTGCTCTACTTAGCTTCCTGGTTTCAGTGTCATTCCTACCCTCAAACAGTGTCGAACACACAGGATAATGTTTGCCCAAATATATGAGCATCCCATGGTACACAGTAAGATGGCCAAATTAACCACCATACTGAACATTTTCACTTACTAAGAGATCCCCAGATGATGTGAGGCTTACAGAATAATCAGATCAACAACCAATAGCAAATAAAACTTACATAGAACTGTAAGCTAGGATTTGCAGCCCTTAAAGGAAACATTTTTTTCAAGCTTTTAATTAACAAAGAAAATAGTGTATGGCATGTCCACATGAAATGGGCATACTTCATAAATGAAATAGCTGGAGATGTAGCTCAGTGACAGATCACTTACCTAGCATGCATGGGGCCCTAGGTTCAATCCTCCATTCAGGGAGCAGGCGTGCAATGGAACTGAAATAATCTCTATAGATGCCATGTAGTTTCCAAAATTTAACACCAAAATAACTATATTAGCATTTGTGTTTTGTCTTAGTTAGGGTTTCTATTGCTGCGATGAGAAACACCAAGACCAAAAAGCAAATTGGGGAGAAAAGGGTTTATTTGACTTACACTTCAGCGTTGCTTTTCATCACTGAAGGAAGTCAAGACAGGAACTCAAACAGAACAGGATCATGGAAACAGGAGCTGATGCAGAGGCCAAGGAAAGTAGCTGTTTACTGGATTGCTTGACATATCTTGCTCAGCCTACCTTCTTATGGAGCCCAGGACCAGAAGCCCAGGGATGGTACCACCCACCATAAGCTGGGCCCTCCCCCACTGATCACTAATTGAGAAAATGCCTTACAGCTGGATCTCATCATCGAGAGGCCTTTCCTCAACTGAGGCTCCTTCTTTTGATAACTCTAGCTTGTGTCAAGTTGACACACACAACCAGGCAGTGTATGTCTATTTGTAAATTCCTGATAAGATACTGAAACAGGTAGGAAGAGTTAAACACTTGAGTGAGAAATTAGGCAAACTGAAATTGGGAGGATCTCAGCATCCCTACCCCATCACCACCACCACAAACAACACAATGTGTATGCCCCATTGTTGGCTTGTTTCTCTGAGACAGGATTTCATCTCACTTTGTTGCCCTGGCTGGCCTGGAATTCACTATATACACCAAACTGGCCTCAATTTCATAGAGATCTGCCTGTCTCTGCCTCCTGAGTACTGGAATTAAAAGTGTACACCAACATGTCCAGCCCCTATTAATATATCTAAATAAAATAGAAAGCATTTCCAGCCAGTTGCCTATAAAGACATTGACATACTGTAATAAATGTATAATACTCAAAAATAATGCATTAAAATTTTTAAACTGATGTCCAGTGTGGAAAACCTGTATAGAATTTTTTTGGCTATAAAGTGAAACCCTGTTTCAAAAATAAGATGATTGACTCCAATATGACATTTTAATGTACACAATAATGAACTTTAACTATATTGACATTTCTATACCCATATATAACGCACTTTGATTACATTCACCTTCTCCTGTTCCTGGTCCCCAGTATGTTAATCCCCTTCTTTTTAGACTAGAAAATTTAAGGGCTGGGGGATAGTTCTGTAATTAAAGTGTTTGCCTTACAAAAATGAGGTATTCTGAGTTTGATCCCCAGAACACACATTAAAAAATAAAAATAAAAAATAAAATTAAAAAAAAAAGCCAACCATGGTGATATGTGCTGGATTCCCAGAACTGGGAGGCAGAGACAAGGGGATCCTAGAGGTTGCTTTCCAGGCAGTGTAGATTTATGCCTGCGCTGCAAGACAATCAGAGACCCTGCCTCAAGGTGAATTCTGATATTCCTGATCATGACACCTGAGGTTGGCCTACATACCTACATCCACACTCACACATACACATGGACCCGCACAGAAGCCAACAGCACAAACACACATGTTTACTTGTTGAGATTTAAATTGGAATTCCCTCAACCGAAAAATGAATAAAGAAAATGTGGTACATTCTTGAAGTAGAGAGGGAAAGCTGTGATGCCTTCACTACCAGATTTCAAAACTATTCTAAACCTCTGCTACTTAAGTCAAGACCAGGTAGACTGATAGAGACTGATTGTGAAACAGAATAGAAGACAGAAAGATGCCCACTTATGAAAAGCCACCTGGTGTATGACTAAATGCACACTGGGAATAACCTTTTCAATAAGTGGGTTCAGCCATTTGGATAAATATTGGGGGAAGAAAGTGTCTGGACTCTTCCTCATAACACACATAAAAAATGGATTGTAGCTGGGCAGTGGTGGTGCACGTATTTAATCCTAGCACTTGGGAGGCAGAGGCAGGCGGAACTCAGTGAGTTCCAGGCCAGCCTGGTCTACAAAGCGATTTCCAGAACAGCCAGGACTGTTTTGTTACATGGAGAAACCCTGTCTCAAAAAAACAGGGGGAAGCCGGGCGGTGGTGGCGCACGCCTTTAATCCCAGCACTCGGGAGGCAGAGGCAGGCGGATCTTTGTGAGTTCGAGACCAGCCTGGTCTACAGAGCTAGTTCCAGGACAGGCTCCAAAACCACAGAGAAACCCTGTCTCGAAAAACCAAAAAAAAAAAAAAAAAAAAAAAAACAGGGGGAAAAATGGATTCTAGATTTACTTAAATGAGAAGGATAAAGTTTTTAGAGCAAAACATCATCTTTCATATTTTGAAATGGCAAAGTATTCTGGCAATTGGAAGCCAAGGAATACCACAGGTCACACAGTAAGCTTAACAGCTTCAAGGAGAGGTTTCCCCAAAGCAACATACAGATGAGACAACAGGTCTTACTATGTAAGAAAGTAATAGCAGAACAAGCCCTGAAAGTCAGGCAGGATTCACACACACACACACACACACACACACACACACACACACACACACACACACACAGCCATTAAAACACGGTTACTGAGAAATAATAGAATTTGCCAGCATCAGTAATTTCTGTTCTGTGTCTGCAATCATTTTTGCTGAGTTCATTATTAGCCTCATAAAGATGGGTTCTGAATGCATGTCCTGTGTTTCTGTAGTGTTGGTTTTTGATGATAGTCTTGTGATTCCCAAAGTATAAAATATAATGATCCCCCACAGAATCAAAGCAAGACTTCCGAGTCACCCTTCTTTCCGTCCATACATTCAACCAACTGTCCTATTAGAATGATGTTGTATGATAAATCACAGGCCTAGAGTGAGGGAACCTGAATTGTGATGTCTTCCTCTTACAATTTGATTTAGGGTATACTGCAACTTTGTAAACTTGTTAGTTTTTAAAGTGGTAATATGAGATTCTGAGTTTTTTTTCTCTTCATTTTAGTCCTGTGTATCTTAAGTTTATGCAAGCTATTCTTTGTTAAGTATACTCCTCCCCTTGAGGATGACCTCTGTCACCTACCTAGGACCAGGGGACTGGTGATGAGTTATAGGTAACATATTAAGATGTCAAACATATATAGACCCAATTTGCAGTGTTTATGTGAAATTCCCTCTGCTGTTTAATTCCACTAAATTGTATTTTTATGTTAACTTAATAAGCTAATATTTTATGAACTTTTAAGATTGAATATGTGGAATAGAATCAATATTTCTGATAATTACTTGATGGGGGTGGAGAAGTTCAGTAGAAAGTCATTTAAAATTTCCAGGCTGATATTGATTAAAACTAGTGGCTTTAAGATCTAGAATATCTAATTTTGCAGGGTTGGGTTTTTTCCCCTTATGGTTTATTCTAGGGCTTAGGTAAAAAATAATAATAATATTGTTGCCCCAGCATTTTTGATAACATTCAAGCAGGTAATTTTCCTTACTAGATTTAGCCAGTAATTTAGAATTGGTGCATTCTGTAGAGGTTGGTCTCAGCTTTATTGCTGCAATTTAGCATATATGTTTGGGATGTTATGCTTCTAAGGAATAAGCTCTCTGCTTCTTTTGTAATTATTAGAATCTGTTTCAGCATTTACTGGGTACGTGGTCATTTCATTCAAGTATTCATGAGTGGCCCTAAGAACATCAGTAATTTCTTAAATTTGTTCAGTGTTGTACAATAGTATCCTCCAAGTCTGACTGTGGCTCAGAATGTATGTGTAAGACATTACAGGGATGACCTTGTTGAGCCCCCTGTTCAAAAGCACAGGTTCCCAAGGGAGTGTTGTCATTGTTCATTTGCTCCTGCTCCCCCCGTGATGACAGGCACAGTGTATGATGTTGGTAATCCCTCTTACAGGGAAGAAAACTGAAGCTCTGGCAAGTTAGACAAGCTGTCCCAAGGTCACACTTAATGCATCTCATCTGTTTGGTTCTAGATGTCCAGTTTCCCTACCAAGGTGATCAGGCACAAGGATACACAGCTGTGACCTGGGCTCTTCACCAAATTTAAGATTATCAATAAAAAAACAAAACTTTTAAAAATAGTGGGGACACAGGGAAGCAAAATTAGGTGAATGCTCCATTGAAGGAGCCTGAGAGTCCAGAAATTACAAGTAAACATGTTAAAGACATACCATGAGTTGTCATATTTCTGGTCTAGAGATTAGTAACCAGATCATTGTGCCATCACCAAGTTCATCAGTACAGACCAGCGAGTACAGTGCTAGCCCTCTTGTCATATTAACCAGTTGCCTGACCTGCCTGGGATGTAGACCCCACCGCCCCCAAGAGAGCAGCCCAAACAAGCAGACTTTGGAAAGAGAGGTCTCCCACATTCGAACAGCTGAATAATAAAATTGTCAGTCTTCATCTTCGGAAGCCATAGATAGGATCTCTGTGGTGATAGGAGAAGTGGGTACAAGAGGGGCAGCCTAGCCAGAGGTGACAAGCCAGGCCAGAGACGACAGCTAAAGAGATTTCTAAAACCCCTGAAAGCTTGGGCCAAAAAAGACTTTTTTCTAAGTTAACTCTCAAATTGGATTCCTCAACTTATAGGAAGTCATCTTTAACCTTTCATAGCAGCTCTCTCTTTGTATCATTGTCTGAGATGTGGTGTGAAGGGTTAACAACAGTAATTAATATAGGAATAAAAGAATTCGTGATTGCTAACGGCCATAGTATCAAGGGAAATATAGATTACTTGGTAAACTGCAGGCATCAAAACAAATGGAGCTTGTGAACTTACTGCTATTCAATGAATTCTGACCTTGTGGAGAAAAACACAAGCATGGCTATCTGTGTTTCTGACATAACCTCTCAGAGGGACTCTTCCTAGTCAGGATACACAATCCAAAGGCCAGATATAAAGCCATGACCACTGGTTATCTGAATAGATTTTGTATTTTCTACTTTATTGATATTCTTAACTGGGTGGTAGGAGTTAGGCTTCACTGAGGTATTTGTGTTTGAAAAAAAAATCCTGTTTATTAGAAATTGAAACATAGATTTACACTCCAACTGAACTCATTTGATTTTCTCAGAGAAGCAAGGCAACGCTAGGATTTTTTTCTCTTTAACCAGGTTAACTGCCCTGGAAAGCAAATGCGTAGTCATGGTCTAGCTGCCCTCACAGTCATAGCACTGCAACCTGTGGTGACAGCACTTTCTCACTGGTACACCAGCCCACAAATAACGGCACAGAGACTTATTAATTATGAAAGCTCAGTATTTTAGGTAGTAAAGTGGTAAATGAAATGTAGGTGTTAGAGAGGTTGTGGTAACAAGAAAATGGAAGTATAATATTCAGGTAGAAGACCAATGTAAGAGCTCATTTGAGTGTTGGCAGAAGGGAATGACCATGGAAGCAAAGGAGCGTGTGGATGATAGCGATAATATACATGTTGATTATGCTGGGTTACGGGGTCAAGAAATAGTTCTGGTCCAGCATTATAGATCCAGCAGTCAATACTGTGAGAGCACTGGTAATGAAGCCATGGGGATAAATGAGACCATAGGTGGTAAATATTTATTAAAGACATACTGGTGGTTTCTGGTGTTCTGTAGCATTGCCTATCAATATGCGTGAGGAATGAAGGCATGAAATGAATTTTCTGCTCTTTCACTGTCATCTCTCCTGTGATTTCTTCCCCCACCAATTGCTTCCCCGGTAGAATTTTTTTTTTTTTAACTCTGCGGACAAGAAAGCCTTAGCTGTCACTGAGAAATACCACAGCTATCACCCACCCTGTCATGGTGATGAAGAGCATTGGCAGGAGTCAGGAAGACTCTGGGTTTTAATTCACCCCTTTTCAGTCTTGACTCCTGAGTATCAGCCACATAAAATTAAGGCATCTCCTAGACGTCAGTTTCCTCTCCTACAAAATGAGGCTAACAGACCAACTGAATAGAACAGTCATAAAGCCACATGCCATGATGCATTATGACTGGTTGGAATGTTCAGATGTAAGCTGTTAGCATTGCTAACCATAACTGCATTGTCTTCCCTTTGTGTAAACATAAATATATGTGAGACATGAAAGACTCGCCTTCTAGTTGGCCACCTACTTGTTTGAAATAGCAGATTGGTGTTTCACACAGGGTTGAACCTGGCCATCCCCTGATTTCTAGATGCTGTGTCCCTGCCAGAAGAGAGAGCCTATCTTTCTGCCTCTCACTGTTCTGAATAAGATACTTTTCCTTTTCTGAGAGCACAACAATGGCCTCATGGCCTGATCCAGCACCTGTGACCATCCCATCCATCATCTGGTGCAGGCCAATGGGGAGGCCTTGAGCCTCAGAGTGCGTTCCACACTCCAACACCCAGATGATAGCTAGCTACTCCTGCATGCACACATTGTTTGACATTATTTGGAACAATGAGGAGATTTTCCCAGCCCCCATGGCTGTGGGCAGCTGGAATTCTCTAGAAAAAAAATGGAGAAAATCTTGAAAAAGAAGTTTGTTTGGTATGAAGTCTCACAAATAAGCCCCTCTTCCCTGAGCTAACCGAGTCAGGCATTTTCTCTCCCAAGGCCAGGGTACTAGGTGTGCTGAGAAGGCTCAGGCAGAAGGAAATCAGGAAACTAACTGCCAGCTTGAGGAGGCTCCGTATGATTTATCCTCAAGGAAATTGCCTGACAGGCATTTACTTTTCTTCACACGTACTCTGTGAGACCACTCTGACGATATGGTCACATCAGATCCCTCTCCCCAGCTCTAAGCATTTCTTTTTCTGGGAATGGAGCAGCTCTTCAGGGAAGAAAAGCAATTTGATGTCAGGGGTTCCTTTGAGCCTTGGGAATTAGACCTCAGAACCCTGGAATTGGAGCTCAGCTGCTGCTGGAAAATACACTGTGAATGTTTTATTCAGTAATGCATATATAACATTGAGCAGAATCCAAATACATAAATCACTTATACAATAGCTGTTAAGAGCTACCTGCCAGCATTTCAGAACCAGCTCCTGGAATCACTTCCAAGGTCCTCTACTGCCATCTGCTGGCCAAAAATTTTTTGTTGGTTTGTTCTTACTATTATATTTTGGGTGTGCCCCTACCACAACCCTATCCACATTTGTTTGACATTCTAGTTTTTCTAAAGGAAAAATTTACCCCCACTAAAACCTAATTGCTTTGTGTTTAAGAGTTGCTGAGAGATATATTAGCACTCTGAAAATATGATAGAACAGAAAATGATGACAAAGGCACTTTATCCCTGCTGGCTTTATTCTATCTAGCTGTGCGCTATTTCTGAGCCCTCTAGATTAAGGCCCTGTGCCATCCTTCATCACACGTCAAAGACTCTACTCAGCTTGTCCTTAGAAATGGGTCCCATTGTTGTAACTGTGAACCTCTCAGTAACTTTGCACTACCATCACCAACATATTACATCAGTGAGGTCAGAATCCTGAACATCACCAGTAAAACCTACCTACAACTAGCCACCAAAGGGCTGCTTGCATTTTAGTTCTTGGTCTCTTCGGTGTGACCAGTAAAGGCCTTAGTGCATGCATAGATGTCACTTGAGCCTTCTGAAGTCAATCAGGATTTCCCCATGCCATTCTGAGCATGAGGTAGCAATATGCTGGTCTTTTCTGCTCTGAAACAACCTGTGTGGCTGCTCAGCTCCTTGGGGGATCATGAAATCATAAGCCGGAAATACCCAAGATGTAGACCATGGTGAGCCATGGTAGAACAGGAGCAAAGGGATGCTGACACACAGTGGAAGACAGCACTAGCCATGCAGCCTATGAGATATGAGTGGTTGCATGTGAGGCGCACGATGCCCCGGGACTCTGTATTAAATAAAGGCTTTGTACAACAGAAAGTGGCTGCGCTACGATTGTAGTGCACTAATAAAATCTGGGTGTGGCTCTAGTCCCCAAAGGATGTAGCATTGTCTTTTGATACAAAGGATGTTATTTTTCAAATTTATAGGGGAAATTTTTCAAACAGATGGCTTTTCTCTTTCTCCATCAACAGTGGAAGAATGTATGGATTGGAAGAATAGTAGAAGTGAAAATAAGAAGTTTATGTGGACTTTTAACCCAAGGATCTTACATACCCATTGTCATTGCATAATAAACTACCTGTCTGAACTTGGTGAATTGAAATAACAATTTTCATTTACTACCACACTCTGCTTCTGCAGGTCAGAACTTCAAACATGGCAGAAGTGCCCCATGTTGCTCTGTGCTGAACAGTGAAGTACGATTAATAAAAACTCAGTGAGAGAAATTGGGGTTCAGCCTGAAGATCTGAAAAGCAAAGCAGCCAACCACTGGCTCTTACCTCGACTCAGTACAAAAATGGTGATCCTGCCAACAGGAATCTCAGAATTAGATTGACCCTGTAGTATAATCGTCTCTAGTGCTGGGGTTAAAGGCACGCACCACCTGGTTTCTATTGAAAACTAATGTGGCTACTGGGGTTAAAGGTGCGTTACCATTGCCTGGTCTGTAAGGCTGATTAATGCAGCTGTTTTACTCTCTGAACTTCAGGCAAGTTTTGTTTATTAAAATACAAATGAAATATCACTACACACCAGAGTCTTCTATGAGACCTGAAAGCTGGGCAGCATATAACTTATAAACTTCTCTGGCAACTGGTGCTGGTCGGCATCTGAGAGCCAGGCCAGGGCTTTCAGCCAAAACACACAAGCATGAGCTCTCCACATAGCCTGGGCTTCCTCACAACATGGCAGCTGCCCAGGCAGAAGTCACATTACCTCCAGTGTCATACAGTATCACTTCTATTGTCAGGGGGTCTGGGTCAGAGTCACAGGACCTTCCAGGCTCAGTGAAAGTGTCTCCATGAATGTTCGACTCACACAATAAGTGTAAGAGGAGCATACAGGGCACAAGTCTGTCCAGACTTGTTTATACGTTATTGTAGACTCCTTGCATACATGGGTAGCCAGAGAGAACCTCCCACAGGCACTCAGTGGATGACAGGTTGGAGCAATGGGGAAGCTTTAGTTTCAATCCCTCCCTAATTAGCAGTCTGATCGGGTCCTAGACTCTCTTATCCTTATTTTCTTCATCCTAGAAAGAGAAAGACTGGGGCCCAGTGAGAAACTGGTAGAGGCACACACCACTAACACTGAGAACTCTGGTTTGATGCCTGGAACTCACATGGTGGAGGGAGAGAGCCAACTTTGACAAATTGTCCCTTGAACCCCACACATGCTTCATTGGAAAAGAGAGAAAGTGAGGAAGTGGAGCTCAGTTAGTGGTGGCTTACACACCTGTCAGACATGTCCAAGGCTGTGGGCATCCCCAGCGTGAAAGGAAGGAAAAGAGACTGTGCTTTGGTCATGATCCTGTCTTTATATTTACACATATGCCCCAGTGGTGGCGCTGGGTATAATTTCTGTTAGAGTGTCGGAATGTTTGGAAAACACCTCCATCAAATTCTAAGACACCCCCTCCCCCAAATGCCTTCACGATCTCTAAAGCCCCTCCCATGTGCCCTGAGACCGTGGTCATCCTGGCTCTTCTGAATTTCACTTTCCTACTCTGTAAAGTTTAGGGGCCTCTCATGTCCCATGTCAGCCAGTATGCATTTCCACAGAATGAGGTTCTTTTCTGCAGTTGGGTACCGTGAGTGGAAGAGCCTGCAAAAGAAGAAACCCTATACTCAGAGGCTCTTGCCTTGCCTACTTGAGACGTTTCCTTCATGGAACTTTAGATGCAGAGTAGCTTTTATGGTCAGCTGGGCATTTGAAACCATCACACCTGGCAGTTTACACACAAGGAAAACCATTTGCCCAAAGTCAAGGGGAAAGTTAAGTGGCAGGAGAAGCCAAAACTCCATTCCTGACAGCTGTGCACTTTACTAGTCCTGTGATCTCTTTTTAACAGAAGACATAACCATGAGGACCTGGGCCACATCAGCCCCTACCTCTCCCTTCTCCTATAGTCTCAGGGGGCAGTCCAGTGGCCCTGGCAGTGTGCCCGTTCACATGTATTAAGTGCCCTTAATTTTATAAATGTAGGTTTTCATATATGAAAACTCTAAATTGGAAGACTAAAAGTTCAACATACTATAAACAGAAGTAGCCATGATCACATATGGAGGGAGGTTCTTGTTACACAAGAGCAAGTAAGTGAAACTAGGTGTCATTTCTGAGCATGTTTTGAAGCTTTGGGTGTAGGGTCATCAGACACAAATGTAAATGTCTATAAAACATAAAGAAAACTTTCTTATCTGTAAAGCCCAGAGCCCACATCTTTGTTTGTCTAAGCCTGTATAGGCTATGTAAAAGATTGTTCTCAGTGCTGACACCTGTGTGCTTTGGGGATATTTGTGATTTATGCACAAATTTCTTGTACTCTAGATAATATGCTATAAACCCTACCAAGTGTCAGTTCAGCCTTTAAAACGAAAGTCATGCGTAATATTAGCTGTGATTATCATTAAAATGTCAGTCAATACTAACATCATAAAACCAACCAAAGGCATGTTTTTATCTAATCTTCAGTCTCCAGCTCCAGTTTGTTTTTTTGTAAATGCAGGCTAACCTGTGTCACAGGTAGGACCTGATATTCAGTTGACTGATTTTGCCGTCTGCCTTGTCATGGTCAGCGTTTTAGAAACAATCCATTTGCCAGGCTTCTGGTGAGGAGAGGACTTGAACTTTGACTCTGTTTCTGTGTTAAATGGGGTGAAAGTGTAGTGTGGTGCCTGGGAAGGTCATGTGCACTGGGCTAGCAGGCCTGTCTGGCCAGCTCTGCTTGTCACCTGCTGTCGTCATTCAGAGCTGGCTATTTACAACTTTGTCTTACATCTTTGCTAGTCCTCCAACACAGAGGTTTTGGTATATTGGTTTTTAATTTTTTAATTGACAAATAATTGTGCATGTTTTCAGGTTACAGTGTGATAGATTGATATATGTGTGCAATGTGTAATGATCAAAATAAGCTTTGTGTTAAGAACATTCAGACTCATACATATTTTTGAGATAAATTGTTATAAACTATGGTGACTCTACTGTGTGATAAAACAGTAGAACTCATTCTTCCTCTCAAGGTGTATGTTCATACCCATTATCCAACCCCTCTCTACCTAACCCCACCATTCCTAGCTTCTGATACCCACTGCATTCTACTCTACTCCCACAAGATCAACTCTTAGCTTCAACATATGAATGAAAATACATGGTATTTTCCTGTCTTTGACTAGGTGGCTTTAATTAACATAATGTCCTCCAGTCCCACCCCTGTTGCTATGAATCAGAGAATGTCATTCTTCTTATGGATTAATGGTGACCTGTCGTGTATATACAAATGGCCAACAAGTATGTGGGAAATGCTCAACATGAGAAGTCATCAGCAAAAAATGCAACTGGAAACCACAGTGAGTTGCCATCTCATGCCCAGTTAGAGTGGTTATTCTCAAAGGGGCAAAGAAATGCTGATGGAGGTGCAGAGAGGACATTCTCATTGCTATTAGAATGTGAATAGGACAGTCTATAGGAAAGAATAAGGAGGTTCTTCCAACAACTAGAAATCAGTCCTCGGGATGTCCCAACTATGCTCTGTAGATACAGACCCAAGTCAGTGAAATCAGCACCCTGTGCCCACATGGTCACTGCAGCACTATTCAGAGTAGCCAGCGGGCCAGCCTAGGTGCCCACCCATAGTGTGTGAATGCTCTGGGGTTTGAATGATAAATATCCTCCACAGGTTTATGGGTTTGGATGGGAAATATCCTCCACAGGTTTATGGATTTGGATGTGGTGGTCATGCTGTTTGGAGGGCTATGTAACTTTGCTAGAGGAAGTACATCACTGGGAGTGGGCAGCTTTGAGGGTTTATAACTAGCACCCCTCCCCCTGACTTGTTTCTTTCTTCCTGTTTTCTGTGTGCAATTAAAATGTGATCAGATTCCTGTTCTGACCAGCTGCTGTCATACAGTCCTCACCATTGTGGACTCCCCCTCTGGAACTATAAGCCAAAGTAAACTATGAGTTGCCCTGGGTTATGGTATTTTATCATAGCAACAGAGAAATAACTAATACAAATGGAAATGTGCACACACATAGGGATTCATAGCTAGTTCCTGCTGTTAACGACATTAGTTTCTGTACTTCAGGGTCTGGGGTGTAGAGACTCTCGTTACCACTCTAGGGTCCTAGCATGATTGCGAGAGCAGCGCATGTGGGTCCAAAGGAAGGGCGCTTAACTTTCAGCTTTTCTCTGACTCCTCTAGCACTTGCTCCTATGCGGTGTCCCAAAATCTCCCTTTTCCTAACTCTGAACTTTTGTTGGCTTGTATTTGTTCTTCTTACTCCATCTCCATCCTAAAGCCCATGGTCATATCTAGCACAGGCTTGCTTTCTATCACACCTTGATATTTTCTCTGGAGTTAAATGAGATATACAGTAGGGTTCCTTATATAATATACAACCATTACCATATTCTATATAAGGTTTTGTGGCAGTTTAGAAATTATATTTTTTAGAGTCATCATTCCTTCAGATAACTGAGTATTAAATTAGTAAAAATAATTTAGGATCATTTTTCATACAATGAAATAGCATTTGGTGATGAAAAGAATTACAAAGATGACCTTTGAAAACATGATGCTGTGTGAGAAAACCATAAAGGACTATGTACTGCATAGTTTTGTTTTTATGAGCAGAAGAGACAAGAATCAGAAAGATTAGTCATTGACAGAGACTGAGAACATTTGGGAAGTCTGAGAAGTCAAGTATTAGTCAGCTTTTTAATAATACAACTAAATTCCTGAGTCAGGCTGCTTTATATAAATGATGAAAAAGGTACATTTTGGCTCATGGTTCTGGAAATAAACAGCATGGCCCAGACTCTGACAAAAAGTACCTGGCCAGGATAGCATCATCAGGAAGTGCGTATATAGTCACAGGACCTTCACCCAGTGACATCCAGTCATGCCCAAGACCTTGTGCACTGCTGGTAGTTAGATTAGATTTCAGCCTTTTGCCACCATTCAGTGAAAAATTTAGGGATTAAAATCTTCCATTTATTTGAGGAAACATATGTGTAGAACTGTAGTAAGATGCCAGGTAACAAATGTTATGAGTCTGTCAGAGGTAATGAAAATGTTCTTAGGGTAATATATGCACAAGTGTGAATTTACCATTGTACTTTAAGTGGATAGAAAAGGTCTTTCTTTGAAGATTCCTTTAAAATGAGAAATGGACAGTTGGCCCAGTCTCCCCACAGCACAGGACCTCAGAGCCATGTAGCTCTCCATTAGGAGAGGCTGTGGCAAGGACCTGTGGCAGTCACTCCCTCACCAACACCAAAGGCTGTTGCAGAGAAAGGACTCTGTTCAGGGGTGCCATGCATCGAAGTCCACCTTCCAGCCACTGATATATAAACACCTTCTTACTTCTACACAACCAGTTCTATCTCATTCTGTATTCTGAGGCTTCAGTGTTAAGTGATATACCCAGCAATTGACAGAAAAGCATTGTCATCATCTTTGCTTCAGACAAAGCCCATACTCTTTTCTATGATATTATATGAGCTTCTCCTCCTCCAATCCAGTCCTATTCCAGATGGCAACAAGAAACTTTGAGCAAGTTAAATATAAGAATAAGTAATAGAATTGCCATATAATCCCATATCTCATACACACACACACACACATACACACACACACACACTATATATATATACCTCAAAGAACTGAACAGGTATTCAGAGCAACATCATTCTTAACAGTCAGTCCATCAGCAAATGGATGGAGAACAGTGGTCTGGCAACACAGTAAAATGTCTTCAGAGGGAAAGGATTCTGATACAAACTACAAGATGAGTGAACCTGAAAATACTATGCCAAGAGAAATACACCAGTCACAAAGAACACATTCTGTGAGAGTCCAACTATACCTGAAGTTTCCAGAGTAGTCAGGCTTGGAAACCAAAAGTAGGATGGGGGCCACAAGGACCTGGAGGTACGAAGTGAGCTTAGTGTTGAAGGGATGCAGTTTGAGTTAGTGAGGGTGAGATGCTCTAGAGTGTAGTGCTGAGAACTGTCCTGTTACTTCCCTGTTGCTGCAGTCACATATGCCCTGACTTTTGCAATTTAAGAGAGAAGAGGCTTGCAGTTCCAGAGAGATGGAGTCCATCATGGCAGGGAAAGCAGGAGGTGCAGTGGCCACACTGCAGAGAGGGGACAGGAAGCACAGCTGAGCTGTAAAGCCTAGGACTGCCCTGCCCCCGGGGACACACTTCAGCCAGTGAGGCTCCACTTCAGAAGCTCCACAACCTTCCTAAAAGAGCTACCAGCTGGGGACCAAGGAGTTTAACAGTTGAGCTTGTGGGGACATGCTACATTTGCCACACAACAGTGTGGAACTCTTAGTGTGCTAGAACTATATAGTTATGCACATACACATCTTACCACATATAGACACATCCAAAAAGTAGTATTGGGTTTATTTCAAATTCTAAGGGTAGAAAATGCTTTTAAGTGGATTCAGCAGGAAAACTTAAAAGAAAAGTCTTGTCTTTGAAGGAAACAAGGCCTGGGGCATATAGAGTGAGCCCCTTCTGGAGCTAATTCAATTGATTACCATAAAAATTTTACCTGTAGGGAATCTATACTCTGCAGTGTCCTGGGAACACAAAGAAGGAGGTGAGGGTTTCCATTTCACTTCTTTCTAATAGCTGAGAGTTTGTTTTCTTAACTTTCTGTTACTGGAGAATTTGAGTATAGACAGAAGACAATACTCTAATAAGCCATGTTACCCATCCAGCACCTTTTGACAGTTACATGAATAGGTTTTTTTTTAACCTATATCTTTCTTTATCATTTTGAGGACAGTTTTATCATTCCATTGAAAATTCGTATATATCTGGAAAAATATTCTTATAAAGCATAACTTCAAAGAGTATCACCGTATTAATGTAATAATATGCAAATGTTTACATTTTTCATTGTGTCACAAATATAATTTCCCCAATCATGTTTTTGATTAGGATTAAAATAGAGGTCCAGGTTATAATGTCTTTCAAATGTCTTTAAAAGGAATCTGTGGGCTCTACTTACATATTTTTCTACCCTTCCCTTTATAATTAGTTTAATGTAGTAGTTAGCTTTAGTGTCTGGATTTTCTTGGTTTGGTTTTTTGGTGTGGTGGTGGTGGTAGTGGTGGTGTTTTGGGTTATATAAAATTTGATGGTTGATCTTAATTAACCAACTTGGGTCTGAGTCCTGGTCAGCAGTAGATTAACCTGGGGAGATTTCACTGTCCTGATGAGTGGGAAACAGCTTGTCACTTCCTGAACAAATTACCCATGGAACTGCTGTCTGACCAGCAGGCATACTCCAGAACAGATTGAAACAGGTGTGTAAACAAAAATGTGTGTGTAAATATTCAGAGCAGTGCTATTTACAATGGTCTAAAGATGGAAACAACCCAAGTGTCCATACCATAATCTCAGAGTTATGAACAGCCGATACATACTACATTCTAAATGAATGTAACACATGAATGATTCCATTCATTTGAAATGTTGAAAATGGGGGAATTTATAGAGACATAAAGTAGGTTATTGGTTATGTGCATTTTTAAAAATCTGATGTGTAAGCAGTGCCCCAGATCAAATGAATCATAGTCTCTTGTGTGAGCCATGCATCAGAGCAGTCTGAACTCCTTCCTGCATGGAATGGAGGGCTTGGGATCACTCATGGAGGCAGGATGGATGAGGATTTCTTTTTTGTCTTCTTTTTTCTTCTTCTTCTCAATGCTAGGGATGAAAGCAAGGACATTACAAATATTAGGCAAGTATTCACCACTGAGACACAACTCCAGCCGCAGGAGGGCTTCTTCTGAGACTTCATAAGTCATAGTAGTGCTGTGTCGTGTTTAAACCCATACCAGTCTGTGTGCTTCTAGAGGATTCCATCCTTGTCTGTTCAGCAACTATAAGACAGCAAAGACGATCTGAAATCTGCTGTCCAGCATGTTCATTTTCTTAAATTTTTTTTAAATATTTATTTATTTATTTATTTATTATGTATACAATATTCTATCTGTGTGTATCCCTGCAGGCCAGAAGAGGGCATCAGATCTCATTTCAGATGGTTGTGAGCCACCATGTGGTTGCTGGGAATTGAACTCAGGCAATGCTCTTAACCGCTGAGCCATCTCTCCAGCCCCTTTCTTAAATTTTTTAAGTAAAAGTGGACAATGACGAATACTAAGAACTCAAGAACAATGGCAGTGGGTTTTTGACCCTACTGCACATACTGGCTTTGGGGGAGACTAGGCAGTTTGAATGCTCACCTTACTAGACCTGGATAGAGGTGGGCGGCCCTTGGGCTTCCCACAGGTCAGGGAACCCTGATTGCTCTTCGAGCTAATAAGGGAGGGGGACTTGATGGGGGAGGGGGAGGGAAATGGGAGGCAGTGGCGGGGAGGAGGCAGAAATCCTTAATAAATAAATAAATTTAAAAAAAAAAAGTAGAAAGCCTGAGATAAAAAATAATCATTCATCATGACATGATTGGCTTTTAGTTTAACAAGAATTTTAAGTTTTCCTGCTGAATCCTCACAAAAGTTTTAGAATTTTCAACAATTAGATAGTATTTCTACAAGTGTTCATTCATGGTAAGTTACAGGCATGTATGTAACCCCATAGTAAGTGTGGAGGGAAGCAGAGTCAGTGAGTGTGATCCTCTCCCACACAGTGCTTTGTATTCCAAGGACTCGGATTGTGGCATGTGAACAGAGAGGGTTCGGAAGACACGTTCCTGGGATAGCTGTGGAGATAAAAAGAGGATGGGGCATCATCTTAAAATCATTTTTTGTGACTGTCAGCTCATTCAAGGTGGACCATAAAATCTTCACACATGATCTCTCTCCCTACAAAGGCAAAAGTTAAGGGTAGTCATTTTTATTGGCTGTCAGTCAGCCCTGCAACCTTGTCACTTTGTCTTTTCTCAAAGGGAGTGTGTGCAGCTACTGTCAAACCTGACAGCTTCATTTAGCCTATAGTGATTGGTGAGCTAGAGACAGGGTTCGTGTCTACGAGGCCCCTGGGTGTCCTGATTCTCCAAGTCCATGACACCCCCAATTTGAGCTAGGAGCATGGGTATGTGGGATGATGGCTGTACTGTCTCTAAGGTGCAGTTCCTCAAACTTGACAGATTCCAAAAAATACTACTTTGCATACAGTGAGAAGCCCACATTTGGGCTCTACTTAATTTTTATTATTCCTAGATAGAGGAACCCCATTTATCTTACTGTGAATCAACAACCTCCAGACACTGCTTCTCAGTACATCCCCAGACATCCCTCACCTAGTGCGGATTAGTGATACACAGAAAAACGTAAATGGTGTAAATGTCACTTCCCTGGTCTGCATACTGTACTGTCTGCATACTGTAGTTTCTGTAAGTGTGGCCACCAAAAGCCAAGAGGAATATGGTGAATTACAAAATAATATAATGTGTAGTTTACATATTATATTTAAATTTAAAAATTAAAAATTAATTTTAAAAGATATCATCTGAATTATCCAAAAGAAATATAATGTATGGTATAAATTCAAGCCAGCCATGGAATCTTAAATTACTTAAAATCAGGCAAACTTAGTTCTAGGATTCTGTTATTTTTAACTCATGTATCCAAAACAAGTCTTAGAAACTCCGTGTGTGTTTTACACTCACAGAGCATCTCAATTTTAATCAGTCATGTGTCAAGTATGCAGTGACCCCATATGACATAAGACAACACAGTCCAGATGACATTGGAGCAATAACTGCAAAATCATTTAGTATGTTTCACATCTTTAATGAGATTCATGCCATAAAATCTATCTGTTTGCAGTATATTCCTATTTTTAGGGTAGTCTTTATACAGCAAATACCAAAATCATTTTTTAAACATTTTCAGGATACCATACAAGAACCCTACACTCATTCAGTTATTCCTCATTCTCTCCTCTTATCTATCCATCCCCAACCAAATAATCTATATCCTGTCTTTACAGACTGCATCTTCTAGTTAATTCAGATGAACAAACTCATCCAATGTGTGACTTCTGTGTAGGCTTCTTTCACTTAACTTAGTTTATCTATATCGTCGCATATGTCTAAATGTCCTTCCTTCTATGACTAATATTAGTCCGTATGTGAATGCCACCTCTGCTGCCATTTGTTCATCTTATGACTAATACGCTCTCGGATTCTTACTGCTGCTTTGTGGTTGTGAATTGTGCTGCTGTCAACATCCTTGGACACTTTCTATGTGAGTATATGTATCCACTTCCATTTCTCTGAAGTAGAATCTCACAAGATCATCCTTACACTGTTCTTATACTGTTCCATAGTTATTTCTACATATCTTTCTTTGGCCTGTATCTTCCTGTAGTGATAGGAACATGTCACTCCAGTGAAGAAACTGAGTACAGCAAAGGCTTTGACATCTCTACAAATTACCCTGGAATGGGGACTTGTCACACTGGCAGGCATTATTGTCAGAGTTAGATCCAGGGTCAGGGTTTTCTTCCTCTTGCTTCTGAGAACAGTGGATAACTTACCCTGTGTGAACCAAGACACGCCAGAAATTGGCCCTATGGACCACTGTTTATATAGCAGATTGTATTTGAGACTGACAGGACAAAACAAAACTCCTGCGCACAGCCTTTGTCACTGAGTTCGTGTGAAGTCTGGAGTAGTCTTTCAGATCCAGAGCAGCTTGGTTCATGAGTGTCGTGAAGCTGTTGGGTTCCTATGTCTGTGAGAAATGCTTGGAGGAGCAGCTTGGGGAGGAGCTCTTTCTTGCCAGATTCACCTGTTGCTGGACCCAGTCCACCTTCTGGGTCTTACTCTCCCAGGGTCTACCTGGGATCTTGGACAAGGTCTCCTCTTAGAGTTCTTAGAATTCATCAAAGAGAGTGAGGACTGTGTCGAGCACTGGGAACAGGTTGTGGCTCCTTCACTATGGGAGCTGTCTGTGAAACTGGCAGGGGAGGGATGTGTGTGTTAGTTTTAGCTTATAAGGAAGAAAGGTTTGTGTGGGCTAATCCTTTTAGACACTTCAGCCCTTCACTGGTTAGCTCCCTTGCTTTTAGAGCAGTGGTAAGGCCACATCTCACTACAGACAACATAAGCTGGAAAAGGGCTATACACCTCATAGCAGCCAGGAAGCTAAGGAAGAGGGAAAAAGAGGAGGATCCAATATCCCCTTCATGGTCACACTCCTAGGATCCTGTTGTCTTCTTCTAGGTCCCACCCCCTAAAGATTCCAAAACCTCCCAGCAGTGCCCTAGATTGATGCCTTTGGGGGTGTTAAGGTTCCAACCATCACAAAGTGTTTGCTTATGGCCTAGGTCCAGTTCAAACCTAGATCGTCCTTTACTTCTAGACTTGAAAAGAGTTGGTTCAGGGCATGGAGCTGTATTGAAATAAGGCAAGTAAACTGTAGAAGCACCGCAGGTGTGTACGCCAAGAACTGGTGAAGCTGGAGTCTCTCTGCGGATGGTACCAGCGGGGACAAACAGTGCCAGAGGCCCACTAACATAGTCTCTATGTTAGTTGCTGCAGGAATTCACGGACCTCACACAGCACTGCAGGGAGTAAGCCAGAAGTCAGTAGGGGAAGGTTTTCTCCTTAGGCGCTGTCAGCGTCAGCAGGAAGTCAGCACCCTGGGATTCTTGGTGCATTTGAGGTTAAATTTGGTCCTTTCCCGAATCTTGAGGCCATTCTTTTCACCCAGAAGAAGCCTGATGTGTAAGTTATTTTGCTGTGGCTATGATCAAATACCAGGACTGAAAACATCTTAAGGAAACAGAGGTGAGATCCATATAGCCGGAGAGGCAGCAGTCCTGAATGCTGGCTGATCACACATTATCTTCCACATACAGAAGTAAGGCAAAGCTGTAAAACCTCAAACTCAGTGACAGACTTTCTCCAGCAAGACCCGACCTCCTAAGGTTCCAAAACCTTCTCAAATGGTGCCGCTGAGGATCAAGTACTCAAATACATGAACCTATGTGGGAGATTTCTCATTCAAACCACCACACCTGGGTCAGGAGGAGAAAAGAAAAGTGAAACAAGAGGCAAAGGACAGGGGCATGAATGGTGAAAGTAGTTTGTTGTTGTTGTTGTGTATTTGACTTTGTTGGGATTGGCCTCACACACACTGAAGCCCAGGCTGACCTAGAAATCCATGTATAGCCCATATCAGTCTCAAAGCTGGAACCCTTCTGCCTCCTCCTTTTATGTGCTGGCATTACAAGCCTGAGTTACCAAACCAACCAGTCCTAGAATCATTCATGTTTAGCTGAGGCTGGGACTCCAGCTGCAGAGACACAGTGTTTGCTGTGTGGTGATAGAATGTTCACTGTTAAGAGAAAACAAAGCTTTTACCTCAAAGAGAACAAGTAGTTTATCCTGTAGTCACATGAGTGACTCTTGCCCAGGAATGTGAGCTCACATTGCCCCAAATACCAAAGCCTGATGTGTAAGTTATTTTGCTGTGGCTATAGTTTCATAGTTAAAGAGGGAAAAAAAAAAGTCAAAAGTCAGGGCAGTTTCCAAATGCATTGGTCAGAACATCAGGTAGGCAGGTTTCAAAAGGGTGAGGGAATCTCTGCTGTAGGTTTCAGATGTTGATGGCATTCTTAGCTTTTGGGTTAGTGGTCACTAGTTATCTCTTAATGCCTCCCAAAAGGTTTCACATGATAGTCACAAGGATGTTATATCAGACAGGTGTGGCAGTGAACAGATACTAATGAGACTAAAAATGGCCTGAGGAAATTTAGTCTGGATCTGCAACATTCCAGCACTCCATAATCAAGAGTATTCTGATCAGTCAGCCTTGTATAAGACAGTATCAGAACACCGCCGAGCATGCTGAAGGCCCCACGTGCTATTCCCAACACATACACACAAATATACAGACAAATTGTAGTTAGTAACACCAAATAGCGTAACCCCATGAAGCTACTGATTAACCTGGCCATGTAAAACCATCACAGGATTCATATACAGAGGGAAAATTGGCTTATGGTGATGGGATTGTGGCTCTTTGGTGTTTTTTTTTTTAATTTTTCTTTTACACAAACTTTTAAATTTATATCATGTTCATAGAATTAACTGATATTTTGTATGTAGGTGAAAGGATTTAAATTTAGAAATAAGCTTCAAATAAAAATAACAGATTTTAACTCCATAAAGTTTGATAAATTTACCTTTTAGACACTGATCTCTTTACCTGTGAAATAGAGATAATGGCAGTGGCATTGGTAATGATGGTGACTGACTTAGTCACTGTTCTATTGCTGTGAAGAGACACCACACCATGACCAAGGCAACTCTATGAAAGAAAGCACTTAACTGGGGGCCTGTCTACAGTTCCAGAGTCTTAGTCCATTATCATCATGGCAGGGAGCATGGTGGCACACATGGCAGTGGAACAATCACTGAGACCTACATCCTGGTTCACAGACAGAGACAGACAGACAGACAGACAGACAGACTGACTGACTGGATCTGGCATGGATTTTTTAATAACCCTGAAAGTCCACCCGCAGTGACAGCCTTCCTTTGACAAGGCCACAAATCCTAATTCTTGTAATCCTTTCAAATAGTTCCACTCCCTGATGACTAAGCATTCAAATATATGAGTCTGTGGGACCATTCATATTCAAACCATTGCAGTGATGAAGATAATGGTAGTGGTGGTGATAACAGGATGATGATAGTGATAATGTGGTAATGGTGGTGATGGTGACATCTGCTGTCCATACCTTATAAGGAACAAATGAGCCAATAAAGTGTATCATACTATGGAAACTTTAAAATGCTGAACAGTATCCGTTGCTACTATAAATATGAAATCCTAAGTATACTTATAGTATGAAGTATACATATGAAATATAAGTATGAAATCATAATCTGTGTGCATCTTAGAATTTTATTGAAGCAAATGGAATTGAAGAAAAGGCCTAGTTATGGCCCTTTTTTAAAGCAGCAGTTACAAAAACGTGTCTAGGGCAGGGATTCTCTTGCATCTACCCCTTAGCAAGTGAAGGTAAGAACATGTGAAGGGACAGCCCTTGTCTCCAGAGAACAGTTATTCCAAATTGCTTTCTGTGATCCCTCTGCTTCTGTGGCTAGAAATAGCCTCCTGGGTAGCACAGAGGATAAGGAGGGGGTGTACTACCATAGTTCCACAGTCCCTTTCTAGGCCAAGATAGATTTGTCCCAGGGACTTAGGATGCCAGCAAAAGTCACCCTGAGATAGCATCATCAAACAAGACACTCAGAAGCAAGCAGGGAAGAAGGTAAACTCTATTAAGAAAAATTTTCTAAAGTGTGAGAAATTAAAGAAAGTAAGGGAAAGGCCTAAGATTTTTTTAATTGTTTTTATTTTATTGTATGTGTATGAGTGTTTTGCCTGTGTGTATGCTTGTGTACCACGTACATGTCTGGCACTCATGGAGGCCAGAAGAGGATATTGGATCCCCTGGAAATGAAGTTGGATATGAGCTACTATGTAGGTACTGGCAATCAAATCAGGTTCCTCTTAAAAGGCAGCCAACACCCACATGGCAGCTCACAACTGTCTGCAACTCTAGTTCCAGGGGTTCTGACATCTTCACACCAATATGCATAAAATAAATTTAAATAAATTATTTTTTTAAAAAAAAGCAGCCAGTGGGCTGGAGAGATAGCTCAGTGGTTAAGAGCACTGGCTGCTCTTCCAGAGGTCCTGAGTTCAATTCCCAGCAACCACATGATGGCTCACAACCATCTGTAATGAGATCTGGCGCCCTCCTCTGGCGTGCGGGCATACATCAAGGCAGAATGTTGTATACATAATAAATAAATGTTTTTTTTAAAAAAAAGCAGCCAGTGATCTTAACCACTGAGCCACTTCTCCAGCCCAAGGCCTAAGATGTATGAAGGTTCAACATAGAAAGAAAGCAAAGCTCTTGGCATGAGTGAGGGGGTCCAAGCAGCTGAACACTGAGGTCCCTTCAATAAAGACTTGTTAGGATTATGATTACAGTGTGGCTGAGGCCAAGGTAGTTCTATTGGGTAGCCTATTAGAAGGCCCCTGTTCCCATGACCTACACAAGAGGATAACACTCAGTCCACATCTGCCTGCCCAGTTTGGCATGGTTGAAGCCCACCCTCAGTCATCTCTGAAGCCCCTGTTAGCTGTTGTTCTTAACTGCTAGTCATTGGTCTGCTGATTGGAGACCTTGGAGATGTCTTACTGGCTAGGCTGTCTTTGTTCTCACATTTGTATGGGTGGCTTGTGCTTCATCATGGTGGAGAACTGACTTAGCACAACTGTCCAGATGTAACTACCACTGTTCCTAACTCCCTGGTGTTTAACTCTTGATCCTTTGGGCAAGGTAGTTCTCTCCTGAAATGGGTGGAGGCTTTTAGAAACTGTATTTACTTAAAATGTAGCCTCTTTTAATTAGTTGCTTTAGAAGCAGTAATATGTAAAAGAGCAACAGTATCTAGCATATGTTCCACAGAGAGTCTCATGGATCTCAGCCAGCTAACCCACCAACATTGGCCTTACTTCTCAGAGCCTGTCTCTCTCTTACTAGGTCCACTTGGCTAGCCTGTTACCAACTACAAGCTCCGTTTCTCATGTCCATTGTTCCTGCCCATAAAGTTTTAACTTGAACATTTTTTAACCCTAATGTGTATTCTCACTGTAATATAGGAGCAACTTATAGTTTTCCTCCTCTCCCTTACTGTCTGTCATGAACTAACTCCTACCTCAGTAGGGCAGAGGGTTGTGAGCCAGGGCCACTTTCCCAGGCAAGGCTGGCCAGGGTCCTGTCATCAGCCTGAGCTGCTCTGGTGAAATGAAAGCAGAAGGCCCTGTGTCCCCAGCCATTGCAGAGCATTGGTGAAGTGCAGCCACTGTGGGTTTGTGACTCAAGGTCTGGCTCATTCCTTCTGCAGTTTGGCTTTCATTTCATCCACCAAAGGTGTGGCCTTCTTGTGCATGTCTCAGGACTTGTGGCTTACTGAAGCGGGTGGAAGGGGGATGCTCTGATGCTGAGGTTGACATTTCTGCTACAGGGCCCAGGAGGTTTTTAGTACTGATGCTTCTCTTACTTGGTATTCTTATTCAGTGTTCTGTTACTGTGAAGAGACGCTCTGACTTCATTAACTCTTAATGAGGAAAGCATTTAACTGGGACTTGCTACAGTTTCAGAGGTTTAGTCCATGATCAGCATGGTGGGAAACATGGCAGCACACAGGCAGACATGGTACTGGAGGAGCTGAGAGTTCTACAACCAAATCTCCAGGCAGCAGGAGAGAGACATTGGGCCTGGCTTGAGCTTTTGACACCCCAAAGCCCACTCCCAGTGACACACTTCCTCCAACAAGGCCATACCTTTTAATCCCTGTCAAGTAGCGCCACTCCCTAATGACCAAACGTTCAAATAGATGAGCCTATGGGGACCAGTCCTGTTCAAACCACAATTATGTCTAGTTGGAAGGGATTCTCAGTAACAGATTTAGGGACCTTGGTAAGGGTGTTGAACTGAACTCCAAAGTCCACAGTGAATTTCTCATATACTAAGTTAGCTCCAGGACCTGGGACTGGGGTTTGGGGGGGGGGGGGGGGGGGGGGGGGGGGGGGGGGGGGGGGGGGAGCCCTGGTCTCATCAGAGGGCTGCTGGCATTTCAGGCTCTGCTTTCTCCTTCTCTCCCTGCCCCAACCAGAATAACTTCTCACAGTAAACTAAGGGCCACATGGTTCTTGCTTCTCTTGAAAAGGAAGACTGAACATTGTGAACAGCAGCCTGTCTTCACAAACTAGACCCCTTCACAATAGTAACTGAGACCCTTCCCCATGGGTGAGGTATAGGACACTGCATTGTCTTTGAGTCCTATACTTGACCACTTTGAATGAAAGATGGCCAAGCTGGAAAACAGAGTAAGAGGGCACTGACAAGTGAGAACTTTAAATGTGTGGCATCCAGGAGGAGGGAGACAGAAGAAAGGTTCCCAAATGTGAGGGCCAGGCATCCATGGCGGGGGAGAGGCATAAGAATCGGGTATTTACCTAGAGATGGTACAGTTTGACATTTTCACAAGTCTCATACATATAGCCTTGCTCTAGCCCCCAGCCAAGGGTCTTCTTTCAGGAAAGGCTAGAATGCTTCATATGAACTGAAATGTCTCCTTGACCCTGTAGCCCGGGGCTCCTGGGGGAGGAGTATTGAGGAAGTAGCACTGTGGGGATGTGTGTCTCTGCCTGTTCTGTTCCTTGCCTGCCTTGCTGCTGATGGCCCTGGTTCCCTGCACTTCCCTGGCCAGTTTGCTGAATGCTTCTAGAGCAGCTGCTAACTCCTCACCATTGAGCTACAATGAGATCCCATGTAAGACCAGGGGCCCCTCTAAGGCCCTGCCTGGCAGTCTGGATTATACTGATATTTTTCTCCCAGTGACTGTCACGGTTTGTTCTACAGCCTGACTGCTAGTGAGCGAGAGAAGTGGAGCCCAGTTAGTCAGAAGTGACCCTGAATTGTAAAGTCATTCTTGCCATCGCAAAAACCTGGAAAGTGAGTACTGCTGACCACATACCTTAAAGTCCTTGGGTGTCACTCACAACGCCCTGTGGGCCCTGAGAACAAGGGACCCTGTTCTAAACGCCCAGCTGGAGAGTAGCTGGAGGAAACTGCCCACTGAGACTCCTGCTCATTTATTTCTGTTGTTTCCAAGCCTCTCCAGCATGTGCCTCATTGACGTCAGCTCATGAGGACACAGGAAGGGTATCTGCTGCCAGCTATAGCATCCTGTTGGAATAGTTTGAGATAGAACGCACCCAGAGAAACTTCCAGAAAGCACTGGGTGTACAAAATGATAGAGCACAACCACAAAAGAGGACACTCTTGTGAATCATAGGGAACTTTCTCATCAAACTCCCCGGTGAACTTTGGATTGCCGGTAAATGAGTGCATCTCATAGACATGAATTTGAAAATAATGTGACTCCGGCTCCTACCCAGTCTTCCTGCAACGACCTTCTGTGAGGC
This sequence comes from Microtus californicus, assembly GCA_028537955.1. Lineage (NCBI taxonomy): Eukaryota > Metazoa > Chordata > Mammalia > Rodentia > Cricetidae > Microtus > Microtus californicus. The sequence goes on along the minus strand of JAQJZF010000190.1, from coordinate 1,326 downwards.
TTTAGCTTTGACTTGGGTTCTGCTGTGTTCACAACTAAGGAAACCATGTAATGATCTCTTAATTCTGGAAACCCACAAAATCCAAAACTTAGAGAATCACACACAGCCATGCAGACATCAGAACTGTCCAGTGTCTAGCCAGGTAAGTTGCTGGGCAGTTATCAACTGCAAAGATAACAGACCAAAAGCAGCTGAAGCAGAGGCAGGCCAGAGCATCTGCAGTTGTATGGGCTAAGCACAGCTGGCCTTTGTCCTGAGCAACTGCTATAAGCCTAACTTCTCATTTTCCCTAATAACAGTGGTCCTGAGGGCAAAATGGGGTCCCAAGTTTTTGTCAGAGATGCTCCCCAGAGCAGGGAACAGACATATAGTTAGGCGTTTGCTCATTCTGGCCTGTAACCTAGGAGGGATGGTGGGCATTTGCACAGCAATGCTACTAATATATCAGGGCGTGGCCTATTGCTGAGGTGCTGGTGACCTGAAGGAGTGAGTTCAGGAACTGACGTGTACCAAGCTTGGATCTCACCCACGGTGCAGGAGCATGACCTCCAGTGGAACATTGTCACTGACAGCTTGCCCAGACTCTGTTGTCACCATAGATGGCAAAGTACTAAGTTTTATTCTGACGTGTTGTTTGGGTCTCAGGTTTTGCTCAGTTCCAAGAAGGGCAGGGTGCCTGAGTTAGTCCGCTGTTTGGACGCTTTCATTCCACTGGACCTATTATGTAATGCTCCATAAAGCTCCCAGAAACTCCAGCTGGGCATGTTTGTTTCCACTGTCCTTGCCTTACCAGTTCTACTGCACCCCAGCAGAGATGGGAAGAACATGGTAGAAGAACAAATGCCTGTCTCCTGTTTTTCAGCCCCCTCCCCACCTTGAGCAGTGGGCTAGACCAGCAGCTCGAAGCATCCACAAGACCCAGCGCAGGAGAGCAGTACACAGGCGCTAATGTCTTTCGGGCCTCTTCTCCACCTCATTTGCTGTGTGTGGCCTTGTCTTCTGGAAGGACTGGTGGGGAAATACTCTACTCTGGGTTTTTGTTTGTTTGTTTTAAAGCGTATTCATTCAATAATAAAAGGAAGAGTAAATGTTTGATCCAGAATCTCTTTAAATCAGACTCTCTGTCATTTATGAACCTAGGATGTAAATCAGAAGAAAGAGAAGTGGATGGCATGATCGTCCCCTCATCCCATGATAAGCAACTCAAGTGTTATCCAGACAATGACTGCCTGGAAAAGCTAACCCCCAGGTTAGGGATATGGGCCTTGTTAGGAGCCTCTGCACACACAAACTTACATCCATTCGAAACAGATCCATCCCTGTGGC
>JAQJZF010000019.1:59725000-59730000 GCA_028537955.1 Microtus californicus | reverse complement strand
TTTCTAACAAAAACGTTCATGAAATTCATACACTTTCAAAAGAACGAGACTATCTTTCAAAGTAAACTTCTAAGGGGAAGAGGAACACTATTCTCAATCTAACAATACTTTGATACATCCCAAACAACGAATCTTCTTTTCAAAGAATCACGTCTGTGTTTCTTACAGAAGCATTTCATGAAATTCATACACTTTCAAAAGAACGAGATTATCTTTCAAAGTAAAGCTTCTAAGGGGAAGAGGAACACTGTTCTCAATTCTACCAATAGTGTGAAACATCCCACACAATAAATCTTCTTTTCAAACAATCACGTCTACCTTTCTTACAAAAGCATTTCATGAAATTCATACACTTTCAGATGAATGTGAATATCTCTCAAATTAAAGCTTCTAAACAGAAGAGGAACACTGTTTTCAATTCTAACAATATTTGATACATCCCAAACAACGAATCTTCTTTTCAAAGAAACACGTCTGTGTTTCTTACAAAAGCATTTAATGAAATTCATACACTTTCAAAAGAACGAGATTATCTTTCAAAGTATACCTTCTTATGGGAAGAGTAACACTGTTCTAAATTCTTTTTTTTAATCCTATGCCTTTCCCTAACCCTAACCCTAAACCCTAACCCTAACCCTAACCCTAACTGTAACCATAACCCTAACCCTAACCATAAACCTAACCCTAACCCTAACGCTAACCCTAACCCCTAAGCCTAACCATAACCCTAACCCTACTCTAACCCAAACCCTACACCTAACCCTAACCCTAACACTAATCCTAACCCTAAACCTAACCCTAACCCTAACCCCTAACCCTAACCCTAACGCAAAACCTAACCCTAACCCAAATCCTAACCCTAAACCTTACCCTAACCCTAACCCAAACCCAAATCTAACCCTAACCCTAACCTTACCCTAACCCTAACCCAAACCCAAATCTAACCCTAACCCTAACCCTAACCCAAACCTTAACCCTAACCCTAACCCTAACCCTAACCCCTAACGCTAACCCTAACCCTAACCTAAACCTAACACTAACCCTAAACTGAACCCTAACCCTAACCCTAACCCTAACGCAAACCCTAACACAAACCCTAACCCTAACACTAACCCTAACCCTAACACTAACCCTAAACCTCACCCTAACCCTAAACGTAACCCTAAACCTAAACCCTAACCATAACCCTAACCCTAACCTAAACCTAACCCTAACGTAAACCCTAACCCTAACCCTAACACTAACCCTAACCGTATTTCTAACTCTAACCCTAAGGCAAACCGTAACCCTAACCCTAACCCTAATCCTAACCCTAACCCTAACCCTTACCCTAACCCTAACCCAAACCCTAAACCTAACCCTAACCCTAACCCTAACACTAACACTAAACCCTAAACCTAACCCTAACCCTAACCCTAACCCTTACCCTAACCGTAATACAAACCCTAACCCTAACCCTAACCCTAACCCTAACCCAAACCCTAAACTTAACCCTAACCCTAACCCTAACCATAACCCTAACCCTAAACCCTATCCGTAACCCTAACCCTACCGTAACCCTAACCCTAACCGTTACCATAACCCTAACCCTAACCCTAACCCTAACTCTATGGGGAAGAGAAACACTGTTCTAAATTCTTTTTTAAACCCTAACCCTAACCCTAACCCTAACCCTTACCCTAACCCTAACCCAAACCCTAACCCTAACCCTAAGCCTAACCCAAACACTAAGCTTAACCCTAACCCTAACCCTAACCCTAAAGCTAACACTATCCCTAACCCCTTAACCCTAACCTTAAACCTACACTAACCCAAACCCTAACCCTAACCCAAACCCTAAACCTAACTCTAACCCTAACCCTAACGCAAACCCTAACCCTAACACTAAACCCTAAACCTAACCCTAACCCTAACCCTAAACCCTAACCCTAACCCTAACCCTAACCCTAACCGTAATCCAAACCCTAATCCTAACCCTAACCCTAACCCTAACTCAAACCCTAAACCTAAGCCTAACCCTAACCCTGACCCTAACCCTAACCCTAAACCCTAACCCTAACCCTACTGTAACCCTAACCCTAACCCTAACCCTAACCCTTACCATAACCCTAACACAAAACCTAACCCTAACCCTAACCGTAACCCTAACCCAAACCCTAACCCTAAACCTAACCCTAACCCTAACCCTACACTAACCCTAACCCTTACCCTAACCCTAACACTAACCCTAACCCTAACCCTAACGCAAACCCTACCGTAACCCTAACCCTAACCCTAAAACTAACCCTAACCCTAACCCTAACCCTGACCCTAACACTAACACTTACCCTAACCGTAATCCAAACCCTAAACCTAACCCTAACCCATACCCTAAATCTAACCCTAACCCTAACATTAACCCTAACCCTAAACCCTAACCCTAACCCTAACCCTAACCCTAAACCTAACCCTCACCAAAACCCTAAACCTAACCCTAACCCTAACCCTAACCATAACCCTAAACCTAAACCCTAACCGTGACCCTAACCCTACCGTAACCCTAACCCTAACCCTTACCATAACCCTAACCCTAACCCTAACCCTAACCATAAAACTAACCCTATCCCTAAACCCTAACCCTAACCCTAACCCTAACCGTAAATCTAAGGCTAACCGTAACCCCTAACCCTAACCCTAACCCTAACCCTAACCCTAACCCTACCCTAACCATAAACCTAACCCTTTCCCTAACCCTAACCCAAACCTCAACCCTAACCCTAAACCTAACCCTAACCCTAAGGCAAACCCTAACACTAAACCAAACACTAACCCTAACCCTAACAGTAAACCTAATTCTAAACCTAACCCTAACCCTAACCCAAATCCCTAACCTTAACACTAACCCAAAACCTAACCCTAACCCTAACCCTAACACTAACCCTAACCCTAACGTAAACCCTAAGCCTAACCAAACCCTAACACTAACCCTAACCCTAATTCTAACTCTAACCCTAACGCAAACCCTAACCCTAACCCTAACCCTAACCCTAACCTAACCCAAACCGTAACCCTAACCCTAACCCTAAACCTAACCCTTACCCTAACCCTAACCCTAACCCTAACTCTTAGGGGAAGAGGAACACTGTTCTAAATTCTTTTTTTTAACCCTAACCCTAACCCTAACCCTAACCCTAACCCTAACCCTAACCCTACCCTAAACCTAAAACTAACCCTAACCCTTACCCTAACCATAACCCAAACCCTAACCCTAACCCTAACCATTACCCAAACACTAACTTTAACCCTAACCCTAACCCTAACCCTAACCCTAAACTTAACACTAACCCTATCCCCTAACCCTAAACCTAACCCTAACGCTACCCTAACCCAAACCCTAACCCTAACCCAATCCCTAAACCTAACCCTAACCCTAACCCTAACGCAAAACCTAACCCTAACCCTAACATTAACCCTAACCCTAAACCCTAACCCTAACCCTACCGTAACCCTAAACCTAACCCTAACCCTTACCCTTACCCCAATCCCAACCCTAACCGTAACCCTAACCCAAACCGTAAGCCTAACCCTAACCCTAACCCTAAGCCTAAGCCTAACCCTAACCCTACCCTATTCCTAACCCTAACCCTTACCCTAACCCTAACACTAACCTTAACCCTAACCCTAACCCTAACACTAAGCGTAACCCTAACCCTAACTGTAACCCTAACCCTAACCGTAACCCTAACGCTAACCCTAACCGTAACCCTAACCCTAACACTATCCCTAACCCCTAACCCTAACCCTAAGCCAAACCAAATCATAACCCAAACCCTAACCATAACCCTAACACTCACACTAACCCTAACCCTAACTCTAACCCTAACGCAAACCCTAACCCTTACCCTAACCCTAACCGTAACCCTAACACTAACCCTAACCCTTACCCTAACCCTAACCCAAACTCTAACCCTAACACTAACCCTAACCCAAACCTTAACCCTAACCCTAACACTACCCTAACCCTAACCCTAAACTTTACCGTAACCCTAACCCAAACCCTAAGCCTAACCCTAACCCTAAACCTAACCCTAACCCAATCCTTAACCCGAACCCTATCCCTAACCCTAACCCATACCCTAACCCTAACCCTAACCCAAACCCAAACCCAAATCCTAACCCTAACCCTAACCCTAACCCTAACACTAAACCCTAACCTTAACCCTAACCCTAACCCTAACCCTAACCCTAACTCTAAAATGAAGAGGAACACTGTTCTAAATTCTTTTTTTTTACCCTAACCCTAACCCTAACCCTAACCCTACCCTAAACCTAACCCTAACCCTAACCCTTACCCTAACCCTAAACCAAAGCCTAACCCTAACCCTAACCCAAACACTAACCCTAACCCTAACCCTAACCCTAACCCTAACACTAACCCTAAACCTAACACTAACCCTAAACCCTAACCCTAACCCTAACCCTAACCCTACCCTAACCCAAACCCTAACCCTAACCCAAACCCTAAACCTAACCCAAACCCTAACCCTAACGCAAACCCTAACCCTAACCCTAACACTAAACACTAAACCTAACCCTAACCCTAACCCAAACCCTTACCCTAAACCTAACCCAAACCCAAACCCTAACCCTAAACCTAACCCAAACCGTAACCCTAACCCTAACCCTAACCCTAACCCTAAACCCTAACCCTAACTGTAACCCTAACCCTAACCCTAACCATAAACCTAACCCTAACCCTAACGCTAACCCTAACCCCTAACCCTAACCATAACCCTAACCCTACTCTAACCCAAACCCTAAAACCAACCCTAACCCTAACACTAATCCTAACCCTAAACCTAACCCTAACCCTAACCACTAACCCTAACCCTAACGCAAACCCTAACCCTAACCCTAATCCTAACCCTAAACCTTACCCTAACCCTAACCCAAACCCTAACCCTAACCCTAAGCCTAACACAAATCCTAACCCTAACCCTAACCCTAAACCCTAACCCTAA
>JAQJZF010000019.1:59705000-59707500 GCA_028537955.1 Microtus californicus | reverse complement strand
AACCCTAACCTAAACCTAACCCTAACCCTAAACTGAACCCTAACCCTAACCCTAACCCTAACACAAACCCTAACACAAACCCTAACCCTAACACTAACCCTAACCCTAACACTAACCCTAACCATAATTCTAACTCTAACCCTAAGGCAAACCGAACCCTAACCCTAACCCTAACCCTAACCCTAACCCTTACCCTAACCATAAACCAAACCCAAACCCTAACCCTAACCGTAAACCTAACCCTAACCCTAACCCTAACCCTAACACTTACCCTTACCCTAACCCAAACCCAAACCCTACCCCTAACCCTAACCCTAACCCTAACCCAAACCTTAACCCTAACCCTAAGCCTAACCCTAACCCTAACTCTAACACTTACCCTAATCCATAACCCTAACCCTAACCCTAACCCTACCCTAACCCTAACCCTAACCCAAACCCTAACCCCTAACGCTAACCCTAACCCTAACCCTAACCTAACCATAATTCTAACCTTAACCCTAACCCTAACCCTAACCCTAATCTGAAACCTAACCCTAACCCTAACCCTAACCCTCACGCAAACCCTAACCGTAACCATAACCCTAACCCTAACCTGAACACTAACCCTAACCCTAACACTAACCCTAATTCTAACCCTAACCCTAACCACTATTCTAAATACTAACAATACTTTGATACATCCCAAACAAGGGATCTTCTTTTCACCGAAACACGTCTCTGTTTCTAACAAAAACGTTTCATGAAATTGATACACTTTCAAAAGAACGAGACTATCTTTCAAAGTAAACTTCTAAGGGGAAGAGGAACACTATTCTCAATCTAACAATACTTTGATACATCCCAAACAACGAATCTTCTTTTCAAAGAATCACGTCTGTGTTTCTTACAGAAGCATTTCATGAAATTCATACACTTTCAAAAGAACGAGATTATCTTTCAAAGTAAAGCTTCTAAGGGGAAGAGGAACACTGTTCTCAATTCTACCAATAGTGTGAAACATCCCACACAATAAATCCTCTTTTCAAACAATCACGTCTACGTTTCTTACAAAAGCATTTCATGAAATTCATACACTTTCAGATGAATGTGAATATCTCTCAAATTAAAGCTTCTAAACAGAAGAGGAACACTGTTTTCAATTCTAACAATACTTTGATACATCCCAAACAACGAATCTTCTTTTCAAAGAAACATGTCTGTGTTTCTTACAAAAGCATTTAATGAAATTCATACACTTTCAAAAGAACGAGATTATCTTTCAAAGTATACCTTCTTATGGGAAGAGTAACACTGTTCTAAATTCTTTTTTTTAATCCTATGCCTTTCCCTAACCCTAACCCTAAACCCTAACCCTAACCCTAACCCTAACCCTAACCCTAACCCTAACTGTAACCCTAACCCTAACCCTAACCATAAACCTAACCCTAACCCTAACGCTAACCCTAACCCCTAAGCCTAACCATAACCCTAACCCTACTCTAACCCAAACCCTAAACCTAACCCTAACCCTAACACTAATCCTAACCCTAAACCTAACCCTAACCCTAAGCCCTAACCCTAACCCTAACGCAAAACCTAACCCTAACCCAAATCCTAACCCTAAACCTTACCCTAACCCTAACCCAAACCCAAATCTAACCCTAACCCTAACCCTAACCCTAACCCAAACCCTAACCCTAACCCTAACCCTAACCCTAAACCATAACCATAACCCTAACCCTAACCCTACCCTTACCCTAACCCTAACCCATACCCTAACCCTAACCCTAACGCTAACCCTAACCCCTAACGCTAACCCTAACCCTAACCCTAACCTAAACCTAAACCTAACCATAAACTGAACCCTAACCCTAACCCTAACCCTAACGCAAACCCTAACACAAACCCTAACCCTAACACTAACCCTAACCCTAACACTAACCCTAAACCTCACCCTAACCCTAACCCTAACCCTAAACCTAACACTAACCCTAACCGTAACCCCTAACCATAACCCTAACCCTACCCTAAACCTAACCCTAACGTAAACCCTAACCCTAACCCTGACACTAACCCTAACCATAATTCTATTCTAACCCTAAGGCAAACCGTAACCCTAACCCTAACCCTAACCCTAACCCTAACCCTAACCCTAACCCTAACCCTAACCCTTACCCTAACCATAAACCAAACCCAAACCCTAACCCTAACCGTAAACCTAACCCTAACCCTAACCCTAACCCTAAACCTAACACTTACCCTTACCCTAACCCAAACCCAAACCCTACCCCTAACCCTAACCCTAACCCTAACCCTAACCCAAACCTTAACCCTAACCGTAAGCCTAACCCTAACCCTAACTCTAACACTTACCCTAATCCATAACCCTTACCCTAACCCTAACCCTACCCTAACCCTAACCCTAACCCAAACCCTAACCCAACTCTAACGCAAACCCTAACCCTAACCCTAACCCTAACACTAACCCTAACCCTAACCCTAACCCTAACCCTTACCC